>JAPYZP010000189.1:0-50946 GCA_030522985.1 Torymus sinensis | reverse complement strand
CGGGCGATCTTATCGCACCGACATATATACAGACAAAAACAAAACTTCCCATAAATTTGATCATTGAACATCTATGAAAAATACTAAATAACTCGGGAGATGGGCCGGCAGTTAATGTACTTCCATTCCCAATGAAAGAGCCGATTCCAGCATAAATTTCCACGGCCACTCATTAATTTTCCCTGGCATAAACACTCGCGCCCACTAAAGCAGACAATCCAAAAGCAATAGCCATAAATTCCCCCCTCCTCCTCCCGCGAGAAAAAAACTCTCGCTCTTCCCGCAGCCAAAACAATACATGCACACACACAGAGCACAGACAGACCGCGTAATCGCGTCCGAATCATCTAAACGATCTCGCGCGACAAATTTAATACGACGGGGATGATGTCCTCTTGTACGGGCTTACACACCCAGGGCGCCCCATAATAAGGAATCGGAAAAAAGTTTAACTGTATCGTCCCCCCCCGCGTGTGGGTGTATATATATATATATATAAGCATTCGAAGGCGGCGCACGCTCCTAATCATACGACGAGACGCGCGCGCGCGGCCCTCGGGCCGACGGATATTTGGCGCGCCGGGGCTTGTTTAACCTTCTTTATTTTTTTTTGTCTTTTTTATTACCTCCTTCGCCGCCTGCTCTTCTTCACTTAAGCAGGATGAGCTGCGCGCGTGCGCGCAGACGAGTCTGCCCTGAAAAAGCAGCGGCCCGCCCAGTAGACCCCGCAGATACGATCTCTTGCCTCTGCACGTGTGTATATATGTGCGCGCAGGCCTGCGGACCTCCCTGCAGGTCAAAGGTGTTTCTCACTGGAGCGCGAGAAAGGGAGCTGACTCTCCACCCGTCTTATCTGGTCCGCAGCATCGTTTACTCGAGCTCCGGGACGACGAAAGGCGGGAAGGAAGGGAAAAGGATGAGAGTGTGAGAGAGAGAGAAGGTGGAAGGAGAGATGAAGTGGAACAATGGGGGGCGCGAATGTGTGTCCGGCGGGGCATTTTCAATTACTTTCGGGAAAAACGACTCGGTTTTTTTTTTTTTTTTTTTTTTTTTTTTGGTTCTTTGTTTTTGTGGGGTGTTTTTTTTGTGTTTTGTGTTGGTGGTGGGCGCAAGGTGCTGGTGGTGGTAGTGCAGGATTGGTATGTTTAAAGGGCGCTTTAGCTCGGAGATTAAGGAAATCGGTGAACGCTTTGGGATTACAAATTTTTCTAGCTGGATGGTTCTTTTTTTTATAAAATATAATTGATCGCTATAGTAATGAAGTACTATGATTAGTATAAGATACACTGATACTTTTAATCATTTTTTCGCATTTATATATTTTTTGCAAAAACATGAACAAAATTTGAATAGATTGAATTGAAACGTCACAACGTGTACACAAAATAATATTATTTTACAATATCAATTAATTGCTTGGAACATTCTTGCGGACGAATACAGCTAATTAATACCAAACCCATTTCTTAAGGTTTTAACGCATAAATTACACAAAGAAGTACTTTGTCACTCTCGCGCGAATCATTACCGCCGCTTTTCGACACATCCGCTCAATGAATACGTTTTATTGAAAAGGAGGAAAAAGTGGACGCATCCATCGTGCGTGTACGTGGTATGAGAGCGCAAGAAAAAAAAGACAGAGAGAGAGAGAGGTGGCCAATAAATTAAATGATCGTGTCGCGCGCAAGGGGGCGAGTGAGGAACGGCGCGGCGACTCTCGTCCTCTCTCATTCTCTCTCTCTTTCTGAAGCGGGAATGAAAAAAAAAAGGATCGTGAAAACGCAGCGCCTATGTATGTGGATGGCCGCAGCAGCGGCGTCTCCCAAAGTCACGCACTTTCGATTTATTATACGTTATTGTGGGAAAACGACGGCGGGCGCGAAGCCGAGTTGATGGACGTCGGAAGAGAGCGAGAAAACGAAATAGAGAGAGGAGGAGGGAGGAGTTGGATTGTGCCTCGGTTGGCAGTTCAGCGAAGAGTCGACCGGAGGAAAAGAGGAATAAAAGAGTGGAAGTGTATGAATTCTATTTGCGCGTCAAGTGAAGTAAGTGGTGTTCACGCGCGATATATTTATTCCGCGAATACTCCGCGGTCTGTTGTGTGTATACAAATGCGCGCTTGAGTTATATAGCGTGGCAATCGACGCTGATGAGTTATTCAGATATTTGCTGGATTTAATAATCATTTCAAGTGAACGATTTTTTTTTAATTTAGAGAGTCGGTAAATTTTCGAAAAGGCTCATGCCAGACGATAAGACCTTTAATTAACTTTTTTCCGCATTGACTTGGCTCAAAGTTAGAGATAAAAACATGGATAAAAATTGAATTGTTTTATGATTTGAAAACATGGTATTATTCTTATTCAAGTTTTTATCTGTAACTTTGATGAGATCTATAACTTTGAGCCAAGGCAACGCGGAAGAAAAGAATCTTCAAGGTCTTATCGTCTAACGTCATTTGCCGTTTAAAAAATTTACCTATTGCAAATATTTACAAAGTCACAACCATACGAAATTATAACTATATTTTCATTAGAATGAGATTAATTTAAGGACACTGAAATTCATTTTTGGATACCAGATAACGCCTCCTTACAGCAGAATTCACTTTCTGGAGACTGAAATGACTCTTTATAAGTATTGGGTCTTTAATTTTGACCCAGTTAATTAATGGTTGTAATACTCAGAATAAATACTTTGGAAACTATAATTGTAGTAAATCAATAGTCATTGACCTGGTAAACCGGGATTATACACGTGTGCACTCTCATATATATTCCAGTAATTTAGAAAAAAAGGTAAAAAAAATGTTATTTGATTTAGCACAATTTACAAAACATTTCGTAGCTTTGGATAGAACAAACATTAGTTTTTGCACAATTATTTAAAAAAAAATCAATTTTCTCATTAAACAGTTATTTAAAGACGCAAAAAATTTGCAATTAAAGCTGGCGACATTGAAACACATTTGGACCGCTGAACCACGCCAATAATCTGCGACTCAAATGGTATTTTCGATTTCCGATGTCTTGGGTGTCGAGGCGCCAAGTCGAGAAATACTTTGCCGATGTCAAATAGAGTTTTGCGAGAGGTCGAGCAAGAAGGCACGCTCGCTTGAAGAGGAGGAAAAATGCAAGGGAAAAGCGTAAAATAAAATCGGAAGAAAAGAAGCTCTCCGTTGAGAATTACTATCCCCAGGTAGAGCGTGCATTTGTATATGTACCGCGGGTACAGTGCTACGCCGCGCGTATTTATATGTATACATATCAGCCTGGAGTCAACGCAGTTTCTCCTCTTTCTTTTTCTTCCTCTTTGTTTTTTTTTATTTCATTTTATTTATTTTTTCACTTTTCTCGCATGTAGCATTTCCTTTCTATATTTGTTTATATATATATCTCTCTCTCTCTCTCTCGCCCCTCTCTCACTTTACTGCATTTTGCGTCTAGCATGTTGACTTTATCAACGATGCAGTCTTCCTTTGTTTTTAAATCATAGTACAATTTCATTAGCAGTAACTTTAACTTTGAACATATTTAATTAAAGGAAAAATGGGGTCAAAGCGCCAAAAAACAATTCAATTTTTTCTCACGTTAAGGTGGCTTGACTGCGAGAATTGGTTACTTTAATAAAATTTGTTTAATATCGTTTGTTCACATGTTATAATGTAAAAAATAAAAAAGTAAAAATATGGTTCAAAAAATTTTTTCTAACAAAATTTCAACATTGTTCAAAAGTCGATATCGTCAATTAAAAAAAAATCAACAAACAATAATATAAATATTTTTATTTTTGATCCGATTTAAAATTGGGAGGACTTATTTTGTTCCTTGTGCAATTTCATTGGGAGTAAATGATATAATATCTGAAAATTTTTCAAAATCTGTATGCTTTTTATAAACAAATAGATAATATATATTATCTCTGATGATCCCCCTAACCAAACAAAGACTCACTATTCAGCGTCAACGCCTCGCGCCCATCATACCTATGCGGCGACAATGGAATAATACAGATTTCGGAAGTTATTTCACGATTTGAGAAGTTATGCAAGGAATTCATAAGTAATTTCTTAAGAAGTTTTGTATTTAGAATTGAGAAGTAAAATCTCAATCATGAATTACGTAAGTGATGCCTAAGTAATTACTAAGTTCAAATTTTGAGTAATAATTCTAGAAATTACTCGTGCAATTTCTAAAAAAATTCTCTTATTTCAAAATGAAAAGTAAAATCTGAAGTCATTGCTTACAAGTAATGCCTATAAGTAATAATTTTGATGATACATCTGAAAATTATGAATAAAGTTAATTATATATTCGTATAATTAATTAATTTGGGCTTTAAAGTAACGTAAAAATATATTTTATATTCAAATTATATACTATTATAATTAGTCAATAAACATATGGTAATTATGTAAAATATGTTTAATATTATCCGTTAAAATAATATCAAAGGTATAAGTAATTTAACATTTGTATGTACATCCGAAATCTAATTAATTACTTCGGGAGCAATATGATTTTATTTGCTCTTGATTCTGCTTCTATCAATAAATTTTTTAGTCATACATCATTTATTTAATATGGATAAAATGTTACACCTCTAATTAATCATTTTATTATTTGAAAAAGGAACAAAATATTGAATATTTTTACGTTTATGAAGTGAAATATAAGAAATATATTGGAAAAAAAACTGATTTCAGTTTGTCACCTTTTTTCTTAAACCAGACTACGCATTTGCTACTAATTTTTACCACGGATAAGGTAAGTTTCAATCGGTGGCCTGGGTTTCGTGCAATGTAATTACGAATGAACAATCTACCAAACAAAGCAATTTTTGGATTTATACATCTATAAAGATTCTCAAAGGTTTTGCGCTATTCACCTCCCGCAATTTCCTTAACTTTTTTTTCTCTTTTGTATCGACTGCACTCATACTTGCTCGCTCTTTTTCTTCTGCGTTTGCTCAGCTTAACTAGCAGTGCAATAGCACTCGACGGATTCGCTAAATTTCAGGCACGTACTTCCAACGGAACGTCTCAGGAATATTTCGGAGTTAATCACTTTTTTTTTCTTGCTCCAGCAATTGCGGACCCGCGGGCAAACCGAAAGCAAAGCCGCCAAGTCGGCGGGATGGCGAAGAGAAGCTTTAAAAAATACGGGCACCGCTTTGAAGAAACGCTCGTAGACATTTGTGAAGCGCTCCAGTATTTCGGAGATTCAGTCAATATAAAAATAAGTGAATAGAGATTTTGTGTATCCAGAAATAAAGTGCTTCTTCTTATCTTTATTCAAATAAGCGCAAATCACTATAACGTAAATGTCTGTAGATAAACGTTTGTTCTAAACATTTGTCTACTAAGTTGTTTCTCCCGAAAAATACTTTTATTGCCGAAGCAGCCGGATTTTCTGACCTGTATTTAACAGCATCCCAGATCATATCTTTTCTCCGTACTCGCTTTTAATATCCACATACCTTTTCCTAATTATGCGAGACCTTAGAGCGCACCCTTTACAGTCGTATATATTATAAAATCGTAAAGACGTCTTTCGAAAACATCATTCCCGGGTTTTCCATTTACATTTCAAATATATATATAATACGAGAACGATCAAGACACGCTAAAGGGACATAAAACAAATAAACCTTGACACAAGTTACAAAGTTGAAACGACAGCATAAAAAAAGCAAATATCCCCCACACTTATAACAGCGCGATAAGCCGCGGGTATACATAAAGTACGAAACTTGTACGCGCGGCCAATATACCATGACATTGCAGGCGCTTTTTCCGGCCGCGCGCGGGTGTCTTAAGCGTTTGTTCCTCGGTTTATTCTAGGTACGTAAGAAATGAGCGAGGAGCGCGCGTTAAAATATATAGTTACACCTACATACATACATGCATACAGACGGAAAACAATTTAAGGTCGCGAAGCGCGTCGGTGTAAGTGGGGAAACAAAAGGCGAGGAGGTCGCTGCGTTCGAAATAAAATAAAAGTCGCTGGCTCGTAAATTCCCAGGAGGGGTTAGGGCGGGGGAGCCGCGACGGCGGCGCCGTCACCACCGGAGAAGAATCCACGGGGCTTTAAACGAATTTTACTGCCTGCCGAGCGCGTGGTAGGCTCTCTCTCCCTCTCTCCGGAAAAATGCGCGCAAAAGAGACGGCGGCGGTCGGATTCTCGAATTTATCGGAATTATTTCACGCGAGGCGACTGCCTATCTCACGCGTCGATCGCCGCATTCCTCTCTGTCTCTCTATCTATTTCTCCCTCTGATTTCAAGTGCTCCGGAGGAGGAGGCTGACGCGCGAAGGCCGCGCGTATAAGAAAATGGGCTCTTAAGCTGAGAAACATTGAAATTTATTTCCAGCTCGTTTGTCACCTCCGCGCGCATATATATAGAGGCGTGTGCACGCGAGGTCCACGCGATACGTGATTCCACCGCGCGCAGCTGCACGCGGCCGACACCGAGCTCGCGGTTCGATGGAAACGCGCGGAGGGAAAACTACCTGAGTATCGAGGATTGCTTTCATAGAGACAAATGGTTCGGCGAATAATTTTATCGGCATCAGTTAGTTTCTTATGCGGACGCTTCTGTCCTCGGCGCTCGAGTGTAGTAAAATTATTTCATTGAGGTGTCCTCTTTTTATACGAAAGATTCGGGATCGGTCGTTGTTGATCATTTAATGCAATTCTTTGGTACTTGGTAATGTAGGGAGTCTACTTTCGTCTTTTATAATTATGTATTTTATGCACACGTCCGTATACACTACGACAAGAAGTTGAATAAGGATCAAAAGATTATGAGGAATCAAAAAATTAGAACGAATCAAAAATAGTGTAAGAAAGTGGTTAAAAATTTTACTTTTTTGTTTAACTATTTTCTGAACAATATACTTTTAACCACTGCTTTAAAGAATTTTCGATCCCTTGTAAATTTTTAAGGATATCATACTTTTAAATAAATCAAATCCTATAGAGTAAAGCTTACTCTGTCGACTTTCGGTTTATTCATTCATGATTATTCTGACCCTTTTAGCTATATCGATTTGCTTATTTTGTCTCTAGAGTTCAATTGACAAAATTCTAAAAGCCGGGATTTCATTTTAATCGCTCATAAAGTGACATCCCAGTATTCCGAAAACAAACGCCGGGGGTGACGGTTATTCTCGTCGGTCTAAATTTTGTTTGCCCCGACGCCAAAGGATATGATAGAAGGCTTTATCTTTGCCTTATGGTCGTCTTTAAAAAATGTGGACGTACATTCATTGTAGAATTGACAGAGACTCCCGGAAATGCTCACGGCTAGAGAAAATCAGAATCCTTTTCAGAACTACTCAAGCTGGTGCCGCACCTTTGGCTCGCCATTCTCTTGGAGAATCTATATCGGCCTCGTCGATAAATGAATCCCAGGCACGAACAATTAAAATTTCCGTTTACCCTCGCCCCCTTTCATCGAAAGGGTCGTCGGATGAATGAGTGAAGGTGGTTTGCGTGACGCGGGTACATATAGAGTGGGTAAGAAGGCAATTTATTTGGCGCTGGGTATCGGATAAAGGCATATTGCTTTCGAATTGCTTCCCGATTGAGGGCGGCGATTAGAGAGCGATTTTAAACTTCCCGCGCAGGCGCCCTTCGTGTTATTAGAACTTTTTTCGTATAGACTAACCGCAGAGGGATTGTGTCTGGCTGCGCTTCTAGCTCTCCCTCTCTCCTTTCGCCTTTTCTCCTCTCTCTCTCTCTCTCTCTCTCTCTCTCTCTCTCTCTCTCTCTCTCTCTCTCATACAATGACAAGTTAGCGATCAATGTTTCGAGTGATTCGGGATCGTTTTCGTGCATTCTGTAATAGAGAAATAGTACTGTTTTTTTCGTGCCGGGACGAGCAATTAACCTTTTGACTAGTTGCTTTGCATAAATTTCCCTAAAAAATAGTTTGTAAATGATAAATAAATTTTTGGTATTTTTATTGATGTTACCTCTACATCCGAGAACAAATTTCTAAAACAAACTAAGATACTAAGATTCAGAAAATTATTGTCTTCGGAAGGTGTTTTGTCTATCTTATATAGCTAAACCAGTAGAGATAAGTTCCGAAATAGTTTATTTATTGCGATATATTTGTGTAATACGTTACTTATCATAAAGTTTTATTATAATAATTATAAATAAAAAATTATCTTTTATTATAATTTTTCAAATGTGAAACCTTATTCACATTCAGCTTTCATTCTTGACAGTACTATCGCTTAAAGTGTAAAAAACTCATATGCGTGGAAAAGAAACTATACGTGTATGATCTCTTCCATTACGCACTTTATTAGCATAGCCATTCTTATTCTTACTTTTACCCCTATCGGCTACTGCCGCACTTTAGACCTTTCTCTAGCGGCCGCTCTGCGCTATTCATCTCGCTCTCCTCCTCTCACTCGCTCTCTGTTTCTCTATCCCTTTCGCACTTGGGAGGCACTTTTTACCTCTCTTGCGAGGGCTTAGTTTTAATTAACAACTTCAGCGGCGGTGGCGGTGGCGGACGGCAACGCGCTCGTTCCACAGGCGATTAGGGTCGTCGGGCTTATTTCGGAATTAAGACTCTCCGCTCGCGGGCCCTTACCCTCTCTCTCTCTCCCCCTCTTTCTCTCGTGCGTTTTCGTGCAGACAGAGAGATAACCCCCGATGCCTCGGTCCCGCGCGGATCCGCGTAATGCGTTATAACAACGTTGTAATGGCAAATCAATAATCGTGCGGTCGGTGTACTTTAACCGAGCGTTTATAATACGGTACACATGCATATAGAGCAATTCAATGCGCAATAATGCTGTAAGGTGAAATAATGGAAGGAGCATACGGGTGGGGTCTTCGCGGGCAGCTTCGCGGTCATTTAGATCCGCGCGATTACATGCTCGCCGGGACCGTTGGTTTCTGCGACGTCGGTTTTGAGCTTAGCGGAAATGGCTTTTCCCCAAAATGCACTCGAATTTGATTTAATAGCTCTGCGCTTCTAATGCACCAGTCGCTGCAGCTTTGAAATAAGTTGTCGAGTCCTCGTGATAGGTGAGTAACTGCGCTATTGTTAATCTATCTTTTTTCTTGGTTGATTATATTTTAACCAGTCGCCGATGCGAACAATGCTTAGTTAAGAATAATAATTGACAGAGCTATATATCTGTATAAATGTCTTATATAAATTGTGTAAAACGTTTGGATTACACGAAGAGAAATGGTGGGACTTTAATTTAATTGCCAAAATTCATTCTTGTTGCCGAAAGAAGAAAATCCTTTTCAGACAAGTTCGGAAACTATTTTTTTTTTTTTTTTTTGCAATGCAGAACTCAAATCTCTTTTTGCCAGAAAGTTAATCATTTATTAGGGAAAAAACTCTTTTTACTATAACATAAAATTTCGTTTCGAAGCCAGTCCAATCGTGTACCGTCCACATAGCATTTAGAAATTTATTTTCTAAAAAGGGATTTTCCTCGTCACCACGTCACAATGTAAATGATGATCTATATATGAAACAGAGTAAACGACTTTCTTATAGCAACGATTTCGTAAAGATCAGGAGGTCGAGAATACACCGCGCCGAACGTAATCTTCCACAGACGATCTTGGGCGCATAGAGAACCCATTATTTGCGTCTCAGTTGCACCTGCGAATACTGCGAACTGTAACAAAGTAAAAGAAAGGTCTGCCCGCACGAAAAGAAAAAAGCCCAAAAAAAAATGCTGAGAGAGAATAGAAGGCACCTTAACGAACGACGCTGATCGAGTCTAAATTAAGACACCGTTGCCTCAGCTCTCTCTCTCTCTCTCTCCCAGCCTATTATTGATAGAATCTCTCTTCCCGGGTTGTTTGTAAGGCCGTGCGCGCTGTAGGTGGTCTCCGTGACTTTGCGGATATATAATATATATATATGTGTGTGTGTATTGGTCCGGACGAACACGCGAGCACGTATATGATATCAATTTTTTCTGCGATTTTTCTGGTTCTATATATAGGTACACCCCATTCGCTCGTAATTGTGATTGATTCTTGTATTATTATACACGTGCTCATTCCGTTTTATGTCGGTGTACCACGTCGAAAGTTGCATCGTCATTGTATATATGAATTCTTTGCTAGAGTTACAGCAGAAAAAGCACAAGTGCTGAAAAGTAAATTTGATTGAAAGTGTCAGTAAATGAGACTTTTGTTCTATTTTTGGAGCCAGGTATTGGACCGGTTCATGTTATATAGTATAGTGTTAAGTAATTACTGCTGTTAACTATTGCTAGACTCATTTATTCACGGTAATATACTCTGTAACGGAAATAAATTTGTAAAATAGAACTTCCTACATTAAAAGACGAATCGATTGTACTTGATTTCAACACGAGCTCTGTGAACCGTCGTGAAATCAATAAGTATAAGTAACATGACTTCACAGGATTGATTTCAGCTTATAATTTTTATTAAAAGATTTAACCAAAACGAACAATGTTGGGTGGCGTTGTTAGTATTATATCACCGGTACAAATTTATATTATAATAAAATTAATTTTTTTCTGAAAAATCATCCTTCTCTGAAGGTGAAGGTAACACTAAAAAAAATTAAGAAAAAATTCTGCAATTCTTGTCACTTAACATTCGAAGATCACTTTTTACGGAATAAACGAAGGAATGAATTTTATACTTTTTCTGGTAGCTTATCGTCCCCTAGAGGGGATTCAAATCGGGTCTCCCATCGACATGAGCCAAATCCTTCCCGCTGTGAAAATCGGTTTTACTATACTTACACAATTATGTGAGCCCCACTTTCAGCAACCCCGCAGAAGATTACTATTAAGGCATTTGAAGAAGAAGTAAATTTCTATTTCACTTATTGGGGTGACAACGCGATATGATCGCACAAATTCGTTATCGATCTCGCAAATTCGATGCCACATTACGACCAGTGGCAAAGCACACCGAGCGTGAATGATCCCCCCGTTGGCATGCGCAATCACACGCTCGGGGCATAATTTCTTCTTTTCTGTGGGCGAGGGTGAGAGATCGGAGAGCATTTAGGAACCAAGATTTAAACGACTTTCAGCATGGCTGCGTTTTTATTTGGAAGGCGGCGAATTCGGATTATTTCCAATGAAACTTCTAGAATATTTTTCTCTGATATCAAATTTTAGGGTGTAATGTAAAATTGTGACTGTTAAAGATGCCTGAATATAATTAAGACTCTGTCTCTTTTTGTAAATACAACTACTTACTCTTGTAATCTTCATCAATGAACACAACAAGCATGACAAAGAAAGATACTAAAGAGCACTAATGTTTCAGTTCATTTTATTTTGCGCCTTGGCCGCTTCACAACTAATTATTCTTTATCTCGGCAGGTAATTTCTCCCAGTATATTAAATATCGCTGTCCTCGTAGTTTTCATTATTCAGAGTGTCATCAACGCAACTGTTATAAAAGATAAGAAGTTAAGACAAAAAATACAATTAGAAAAGGTTATTATAATTTTAATTGCGATAATAAGGGAAAGAAAAATTATCATCACGAGAGCTGAGGTCGAATAAGTATCATAACAAATTTTTGTTATTTGATTCGATGAGCAACATATTGCCCACATATGGTCAATATGGCCTATATATTCACAATACTATGCCCATACTATGGGCAACTTATTGGTTACAGAAGAAGTGTCATATATGATTTGTACAATAGCGAAAAAGTTTGATCTAATTACATAAGAGGAATGACTTTAGGATTAATATTTAAGTAATTGTCCTTTCAACCATATAAAATAGGTATAAGATTTAGTAAAATGGTATGTATGATTGACACTAATTATTATTTATTAATGCACAGAATATATTTTACTTGTATACTTCATAGTCATATTGAGGGATGAATATAACGACACTGATTTATCAATTCTCAAAATGCGAACTCATAAAGCTATTAACAGATACAAATAACTACTGCTTTTCTAAAAATCGATCTGTTAATCGCAGGCAAAGATTTATTGAAAAAAAAAAAACAAAAACGACAGTATAAGAATTCTTGATTATTTGTCACACCTCTTAAAGCCTGAACAACCTACCATTTCGATCTAACTTTTAAGGCGAAGTCCATAAGCAGCTTTATTAAAAGCTCTTCCCGCATTACTTCTATCGGGTCAACAACCCTTGGTACCTGCACCTAGGCCATCTGATTCAACTTGCCGCACTGGGTAGGGGGGCCGATGGGGGGGGGAGAGACAGAGAGAGAGAGAGAGAGAGAGAGAGAGAGAGAGAGAGAGAGAGAGAGAGAGAGAGGGGGAGGGAGTCGCAGTGATATTTTCCCGGTATAATATGGCCACTCGAGAGGCCTGGCAGACGCTCCGCATTTTTATCGATTTCGTGTAAATCCAGTGACGGAATAACAAGCGGGCGACGGCCTCTGCTCCTCGCCCTCGTGGCGTAATATCGTGCACGACAGATGCGAGTGTGTGATGGCGTACCGCCTGCAGGCCCATCGAGACAAAAAAAGATAAAGATGGAAAGGCGGATGGGAACGTCGATAAAGAACGTAATGTGTGTAATGTCTGTATGTGGGATCGTCGAGGGGAGGTGGGTTACAAAAGGACCAGCTCGATACGCGATTGAACTTTGATTCTTCATATTTTTTTACGCGCACGCATGTCAACGGGTACGCCGTCGTTGGCCTACTCTGGCTATCCGATAGAATGAGCGCGAGTTATGTATGGTTAAATCCTGTGGGGAAAATGATACACTATAAGATAAAATCGATAGATCGATTCAATTCAGTCAATAAGTAGATTCGTTTGCTTCGCGTAAAAACTATGCCTATGAACTCGTAAATTTTTACTAATTTTATAATTGGGCTTCTAGCTGACATGTTCTAGTTAAAAATTAACTTTATCTTGAAAAATTAAAATAATTGTAGAAATATTGACATTTGAATATTTTACTCTAATAATCTGAGAATAAATATTGTACATTCATTAACCAAATTTATATTTTTAGCATTATTAAAAATTGATTATATTAGTCAATCTATAGATTGATATTTAAATGCTTTATTATTTATAGTTTATTAAGCAGACAATTAATAGGAATTGATATCCAATGATGGGTCTAGCTTTTCTTGGATGGACGTCACTGCTGGTCGTCTCAGCTCCTAATTATCATTTTCGGGTGCTTCTGAATTACGCGACTGAAGTAGGCGGTGAGTAGTTCTTCAAGCTATATTTGTAGTCCTTGATAAAACCTTTTACAATAGGTCCTTAAGGAGTCCCAACGACTCAAAGATGACTTGGTAAAAGGTGGACCTCGACCATCTCCAGATGAGTCAAAGTGGCATTATCGTTTGTGAATGAGGATGCTACTGGACACGGTGTAGAGGCTGGCACTTGGCCTCAAAGACCGTTTTACAACTGTACGCTTACGTATGCATTTTGAGTTATGAGCATTGAGTTATGATAATTATGGAGAACAGACCGAAGAAAATAGTGAGACTTTGGCAACATACTTGATGACATTTTTACATATTTTTTGAATTTTTTCCATTTAAAATTTTCATTATTTCTCTTTGTCATCCAATGTTCTCTAACTTATTCGGAATATAATGCAATTTATTGTGGTCATTAGTTAAAAATCTAATTTGATGGATTGCCATATGTTGCAGCGCGATTATTGGTTAACCAGTTCCGTGCGCACGAGCATACTTCTTGTCTTTATTTCGTGTTGGAATGCAACCCTTGTAGCCATTGGCCGAGGTGCATAAAGTGCAAAATTTCATTCTAAAGATCCAGTCCTTTTTAAGCCTACAGATGGATTTACTTCTATTATGGTTTCGCAGAAATTTTCACTGTGATAGCTCTATTCAATTGGTCCATTCTACTATCACGTGTTGATGATCCGTGAGAGTAAAGAGGGAAGCCTCACTTTCAATGGTCTGATTGGTTAGTTAATATGATCACGGAATAAATTTTTATATGTACCATAGCTAGCAAAAACTCTTGTTTAAAAAATGATAAACAAGCCTAAAGAAATGAAGCGCACGCCAGAGTACTAGTCCTCTCTTTAAAAATTCATGACAGGAAAGTGAAGTCAAATGAAATGATTGTGATTGGCTGATTCTCATAATGTTCCATGAGTTAAAGAGATGTGATTACTTAAAAGTTAACGGAATTTTTGAATATTTAAACTTTGAATTTAAAAAATTTAGATAATTTTAAAAAGTATTAAGAAGATATTTAGACACTTTTAGTTGAAAAAGTAATAATAAATAATATTTCAATTGCTCAAAATTTTTAACCTAAAAATCTAATACCCTCAAATGTTATTGCTAAAATTAATATGATTTAAATCAACATATAAGAACATATAAGTTATGCCTTTCGATAGATAAACAAATCGTTATAATTGTAAACTTTAATTATAAAATCTGACAAGAAGAAATAAAGTGCCAATTAATCTGGCTAGTTTTATAAAGATTAGGTTACGACTTGTATGTGCGCCCTACAAACTGTTAAGATTCTTTCTCAGTTAGACCATTTGTTATGCAATTTACAATTGTAAGAATCATAACTAACATACACAAACACACAACTACCTCAAGCTGTTCAGGCACGGCGTACTCCGATGCTGCTATAGCTAGTGCAAGAGCGTAGACTAAAAAAGGCGAGGAAATACGATTTAATTAAATCCTGCTATAAAAAGGTAGAAAGTATTTGCACTGTTGACCGGCTGCGTATAGAAGCTCAGTTAATGGTTTCCAAAAAAAGCTTCAAATCTTGTGGGATAATGAAAATCAATATTAAAAATTTATATCTTTAATATATACCAATATCTATACAATAAAACAATGATGGTAACAAGCATTTCTTAAAGTTTCATAAAATCTCGAGACTTACATTCATGGTGCGTCTCATGTTAGTACATTGTATACTTATTCTGCAACTTACCTATAACACAAACAAATAAGTAACGATCAGTTAAAGATACATCGATAAAATCGGATAAAAATTAATATTTGACAGTTAATCAAAATTATTTATAGTTTAAAAATAATCAATTTAAAATATAAAGCAACAAAATATGTGAGCAATACATTCATATTCTCACAAAGTTGTGGCAAATTTATGATTATTTTTAACAATTTTTGTTCATAGTACACTCATTTTCTACATTATCGTCAGTATCACTCATGTTACTTGGCCTTTAATTTATATAAGTAAAGGACGTTTTCTATAAATAAATTATAAATTCGGAACAGCAATTAGAAAAAACATACAGTTCAAATTTCTATTCATACAGGTATTTCGTTGTCGTGTAAAGATTAATTTAGCCTTGCTTTTTAGGCTCAAAAATCCCGAAAATTAATACATGAGTCACACAAAATATGGTGTGCACCTAGGGCTAGTGGGCCTTTTGACCTCATGTGTTACTCTTAGTACTCGTCTTCGGTTCGCAAAACGCATTCGGTGTCAAAAGGCTCACTTTACGCCCTAGGTACACGATATACTATTTTACGCAAGAAGCATACTAATAAATATAGTTTTTTAAATCTTATACATCGCTTATAATTGCAACATACAAACTATAAGTATTACTCAAATTTAATTTTGTATTTATGAGTTTTACGGCGTTATTTAAGAACAATTGCATAAGTTATCTCACGATTTTTATTTTATATTATGCTTCAATTAATTTTGCAATTAAGATAAATAAAATAAAAACACTATTAAAGTTGCCTTTTTTGTTTTATACAATATTCTATTGATAGTATTGTAAATTTAGCCAACCAGACATTTTTCATTCAACTCTAGTAGATCTAAAAAATAGCGTGGATTTATAGCGGGTCACATTAATACTTCAACGCTCACTATACTTCTCTTTCTAATGCATAATTTTTCAGCTCGCACGTACAGCAGTGCTATTCTACTAACCTTAAGACACTAACTATAAAAATGTAACCAGGAATGTGCATTGAATATAGGGAGCCTCTTGCGGCACAACTCACCAACTTCATGTAATTTTTAAGGAAAAAGACTTCCGGGCAAGGAGCAAAATAGAAAGAAATAAAAGTTGCGCATAAAACGGACTCTTGTTCTTGTCGCAACTGATACATTGTGGCGCCTGAATACATCTCGTGAAAGTTTGTTAAAATCTAAGATTTTATGAGTTTCATTGGTACAGTGTATCCATATGCGAATATACAAATAATCTCATTTAGTAGAGATTGCTTCTTCCAGAAAGTAACATATTTTTTAATAGTATCACATTATATCACCTTTATTTTGTTGTTTATTACAAGCAATACATAAATTAAAAGCCCTTTCATATCTCTCACGCATAATGTAATAAGAAATAAATTACTTCTTTAAACAAAATTTGCCTACTACAACAAAAATGATCGCTTGAACAGAGAATAAAGATTTATATTGCAGTAGGAGGATCGTTTTCTGAGTGTATCTACGACAAAATTAGAATTTAGTAGATATAATACCACTAACTCTATAGTGGTTCAACCAATAACAACATGTGGTTTCCCTCAAGTTAAACGAGCTAAGCCATTCTAGGTCATCAGACAACTTTAAGTTTTGTAACAAGTTAAGCTAGATGGACGTTAACTACTCTTAAGACAAAATTACATCGCCACATACAAGAATAAATATCAACAAATGTAAGAGCAAACAGTAAGCTCAACAGTTGGATACTTCTTTTAATAATTGTTATCTAATTTCTTATAAGACTATAAAGTAACCTTGAAATTTTGTTTTTATTACAAATTATAATTTGCTTAAATTAATAGATAATTAATAAAGTGTTATACTTATGGAATTAGTTTATAATTTTTGCTTTCATTATTTTATTGAACGTAAACTTTGTTTATATCCCTTAATATGTATATCTGGACATTTTTGGAGAACAAACGAGTGGTCTATCAAAAAAGACCTAATTTGATTATTATAAGCTGTCAAGAAGTTTTATGAGTCCAATAATACATGGACGTTTTCGTTAACTAGTCGTCTCTAAGCGCGCTTCTATTCGCGCGCCATAATTTTATAGCAAATCTTCGCCCCACTTTTGTTTTTGTAACCTATCAACTACTCCCACCAACCAAATCACGAATAAATTGATATCATAACAAATCTATCATTTTCTTAAGATAGGAATAATTTTTTGCAGAATCTCTTCGTGAGCTAACGTTTGAAATAAGTTTGTTCTGAATGCCTAATGCCTTGATATGCAAAATCGTATGGAAATTCTATGATTAGTTTCCTAGTTATTCGACCTACAAATTTTAGATAATTTTTTTAAATGTTAACGTAAAGTGGAAACACTTTTTATTAGTATAATATATTTTTAACTTTGCATAAGTAATTTTGAAAAATAAAATTTTAAAATGTGAACAAATAGTGACAATAATTCTGAAAGAGGTTTAATTTTTTTGTTCGAATTCCAATGAAATAATAGAATTTCGATAAACTTTAGTGTCGATGTGTATTATATAGGTTTTCTTGTAATAATTGCCTTATCTTTCATTTTTTCTCAAATTTCCTTGTTATCCTTTCTAACAGTGTATAGAATTTTGTTCTTTTATATTTCAAGAAAAACCTATAGAGAAATCATATAATTATGTAGTATCATGTTTCACGCGAAGACTAGCTTAGCCTTCTATGCACGCGCGCGATAGCGAAACAAACCACAAGAGAAGAAACAGAAACAGGGGCAGCGAAAAGTAAGATGAGCCATTATTTGATCTGAAAAGAAGAAGGTAGATTTGTGCCAAATGTAAACAATTATATAGTATTTTGGCAACTTACATGTGGTTTATAGCTAGAATCATGAAGACTTTTGTGGAATATTTCTTACGAGAACGTAGATTTGCAGGACGCGTTTTTCAGCAAAAATGTTTCTTTTATTCTCTAATATTCTGTAGAGGTTCCCTGAGGTACTGCAAACGAAAAGTAAATATGCACGGAAACTTGAACATTGTAAAAGAATACATTCTTTTTTTAACATAAAAATCGATCTTAGACCGAAATTTATCGGGGACCTTCTCGGCGCAATCTATAAAGGTTGAAACAATGTCAACAGGGTACAAATAATGAGTAGCTCCTCGGTATACATATTTTTGCGAAAAAACGCGAACCTATATATTGAATAACGAATTCCTGACAAAAATAGTAACACATACAGGCGTAGAACACACACACACACACCACGTAATAAATGGGGCCGGACGTACACGCACCGTTTCATTAGCGACAAGCAAACACGTGTGCAATTGGCTCAAAAATCGGCCGGAATTTTCCGGAACAAGAACGACACGCTCGAGGTGAACACTCCTCCCTCCTCCATTATGCTGATTCGCTCTTGTACTATAAAGCGAACAAAAAAAGAGGAGCAAGTGCGTGCGCGCGCCAGCGCGCTTAGCGATATTCACTGCGGACACTGATATATCGCGGTCCCAGACCGACATTATCACACGCCGGGGGCAGCTTCTGCAACCCCCCCTCCCGCCCCCGTCGGCCGGTTCCACTGTTCGGCCGCGCCGTTCCACCCACTACAACCTCACCCACGGGCCATTGATTAATCTTCGGGGTCAATCGCGTTCGCACAATTACACGCGCATTTGACTCGCCAGATGCAAGCGCGCGCGCGCGATAATTCAAACGTGCCGCGAAGCACAGCCATATATATACGCTCTCGCGCGCTCTGTACAGTATCCGCGAGGGGTTGGCGGCGCACATATTGTTGACACCTATATATATAGGTGGGTAACCTGAGCGAGTGCGTGGCTCTCGCATTACTATATATACCTATAAGACGCACGGTTTCTATACGCTCTTTCTCTATACTCGGCGCGAGTCCTCGAAGAGAGCCGGGTTTTCTTAATTGAACGACAATGTCGTGGATCGGGTTACCCCGCGGTGTCCCCCCCGTTCAACATCTGCGCGTCCTCGTATACGTACGTCTGTTTTGCTCTCCCTCTCTAGATGTATACATGTATATACTTCTATTCGATTTCTACCTTTTGTCCGTTCGTCTTCTTTTTCCTTCATTTTTTTCTCTTTTTCGCCCAACGTCGCTATGATACCCGCATATATGTATACATGTGTGTCTTTCCTTGCGTAGGCTCCATGTTTTTGGTGTCTCTTGAATGCCACTGGAACCGCATGCAGATATAATACGACTGTATAGGTGTGTGTGTTTGTGTGTGTGTACATATGCTGACGCGAGAGCTCTCGGTTTTCCGGCAATCGATCGCGTTTCCGTATTATTTTTTCTTCTCTCCCACGCAGCAACCGTTGTCTCTGCAAATAAAGTTCGTTTTTTCGGCCAAGCTCTCGTGCTTCCCATAACGGCGGCTAAAAAAGCATTTTAATACTGCATGGGCACGCGCGCGCGTCGACGTCGAGAGGAAGTTCGCGAACATCCTGGAACATATATATATATAGGTATGGCGCTTTTCCGTTAACAAGTCGCGTGTGAATAAAAGCGGCAGACTCGTGCTCGGCAATCGAACAGGTAGAACTATCGTATATCGTCGGCTCTGTTATTGTTCTTCCTTGCTTCTTATTTTTTTTCCTTGTTTTTTTTTTTTTTTTTTTTTTAACATTTTTCTATTTGCCAAAGATAACTTGTTTGAGAATTTATTTGGAGAAATTATAATAAAAAGTGTTATCAACTTTTTTAACCTTTTTAGGAAAAGCATTTCACAGAAAATTTTATAGAAGTTTGAAGCTTGAAAATAGATAAAAAATGAATAAAAATTTAAAAACTTGAATATAAAGCGTTTTTTTTAAATGTGCAACATATAAATAATTTATACCAATTATAATAAATTTTGCTCATTGACAATAAACAGACATTTTTATTTCCGACGTATATTGACGATTGGTTTAATGTTTATGAAAGTTTAATTTTATCATTACACCATTAACATCAAAAAGAGAAGTTTCCTTTTTACAACTAATGAGATACAACCAAAGTACGTAAGTTTTTATCAAGTGAAAATCTCTTATAACTGTGATGACGAGAATAATTTCCTCAAAGAGACTAATGAATGGCAGTTTCATGTAGAATACATTTTTCTTTTTCTACTTTTGCATTTTCATCTTATTAATTTTCTTCTCAACATTTGCCTCGTGAAGACTGAAAGCCTGCGCGTCGAAACGAGGGCACGTGATATCAATTAAAAGAACATACCAATTTGCAACAGTGGGAAATAAGTTCCATTTTATACCGCGATATTGATACCAATATGACCTTTTTACACAGTACCTGGAAAATACATTACGAGATTGGTACGCGAATCGGCCTTTATGCAAGTTCTATGGAAAAATATTGCACGCAAAACGTGTGCTCAGGTTAACCTCGCTTCGCTCGAGTGACCTTTACCTTCGTCGGGATAATCTCCCTCGTAACCATATAGTTGCGTAATGTATACTATTTTCAACTCTGAGTGCGAAATTCGATTAAACGAGTGTGCAAAGTGATTACAGCTCGCTTCGTTAGGACAACAAACGGTATTCGTACTATACGCTACACTTGTATAAATCACCTACATCGCGTAATTGCGTATCGTAAGTTCATAAAAATGAATCTAATAATTTAACTTCTTGTGGACTAGGAATTTTTCTAATAAATTAACCTCTTTTTGAGGCAAAATTCGTCTACATATAGAAGCTACACGTTGTTTGATGACAGTGTACGTGTTTGTTCGTGATCACTGAATTTTTTAAATTTGTTGATAACGCTCTGAAGTTGGCTCTAAACTTCAATTCGATAATTAATCACTATCCCTTTTACAATAGGAGGATAATTTAATATATAATAATGTTATAACTTATTTTAAACACAAAACTGAAATTTTTCCGAACAGATACGTAAATGTGCCACCAATGTTAAATATGATAAATTTCACAAAATCTTAATGCAAGTATTGCGAAAAATTCAGAGTGAACATTTTTGGATATATGTATTTATATGCAGTTGCATACTATATCGGGTGCCATAGTATTTAATAGAGTACATTGGATTTTATAGCAAACTTTTTTGAACTTTTTTATGACGACAAATTAGTTTTTGATAAAAACAATTTTTACTACTGTCGAATTCATTTCAAAATATGTCTCGTACATATTGTCGAAAACACCTGTAAAAGTTCTGTTTGATAAACCCTTTTGTTCAGGAATTATAACGGTTGAAATATGCCACACACAGACGTATTTAAAAAAATGTATTTTATTTTCCACGGCGGTTAAAACAATGAAATTGACTGAAATCTCGTCTTTCAAAAATTTCTTTGTTACAAAGTTTTCTATTAGAGACAGCGATAACAGAGCTATATGAATAACAACAACTTTCTTTGGCGCATCTCATCAGAAGCCCGGAATTTTTCTTTCTCCCTTTAGCCAGTTCGCATTGTATAGCTCTCACTGCGCAGTAGCTCTATATTTCCCTTGAGCGCTAAATGAAATAACCTCCTCCGAGAAATCTCATCATCTACTGCGCGCGTAAAAACACAGGACGTGGCGGAGAAGCATCAGAGAGAAAGAGTATTATATTTACGCATGATACGTGTGCGCTATCCGAAACTCTATGCTCGGGCAAAGCTACAAAAACCAACGTAGGCATGCACGCGCATTAAGTATAGGAGTCCCGTATGGAAATGAATAAAGCGAGCGTAAAGACAAGTGGGAGGGGGATGAAGTCGAACTCGTCTTGTATCGCGTCGCTGTGTACGTGCGAGAAATGAACGAAGCGAAAAGAAGGAGAGATAAGGGCAACGGGGCCATGCCCGCCCACTTTGCGCCTGAAAAGTTAGCAGATTTCACGCGCGAGGCTTCTGGAAAATGAGGACGTTTGAATGCCGCACCGAAAACGGGTTATCTCGTTATCTTGAGGCGGTTGTTCTCCGGGTGGAAAAGTGTATTAGTCCCCGCGTGCGCGCCCGTCTGGGAGAAAGGAAGCGGACGACTCCTACTCCCCTCTACCCTCCAGTTTTATACGAGTCGACGCTTTCACGCAGCGCTTCGGCCGGAAAATGCGGAAAATCCGCCAGTTTTAGCGCCGGTGCCGTAGCGGATGTCCCTAGTACGATGCTATCTTTTTGTCGAGTGTTTATGAAAAAATATATATATATTATTTTAAGACTCATTTGAACTGTTGTACACACAGAATTTAATCGTTCACCATAAACATTTTAATAACTGAAATGATGTTTTTACTACTACAAATTTAACATTACTTAATGAACTTTTGATTAGAATTACTTTAAATGTTCACGATAAATAATCATTAATAATGTATCAAGAAATAAAACTAATGGTCAGGCTGCCAAATGGTTAATTAAAGGTTTAGTTAAAGGTTTACTCCCTTACAATTTGCATGGGAATTGTCCCCATTTCGAGCAGGATTCCTATAGTTATCTCTTTTCGAAGCGGACTACGAGTTGTGTTTTTTTTCGAACCAGATTCGGAATTGTCCCTTTTTTATTTGAAAGCTACGATATTACATAAATTTAAAATTTATATATTTCTTAATTAAATGTACTTTATTAAGAAATGCACAAAATAATTAAATTAATTATTACTCCATCAGTTCGATGGATTTTATTTTAATTTTTCGAAAACATCTATTTTACAATTCAACAATTAGAGCGAAACAACAATTTGTAAGAAATCATTGCATAAACTTAAAGCTCAGAAGAATAGCTAAGAGAGTGACGCACGCTGAAAAATGCATGGAAGCGTAAATGCGAAACATAAAACGCCTAAAGAAAGGCTTGAAGTTAATGCTGGTACGTGCAGATTGAAAGTGTCAGTCATCCGTAAAAACGGACCGCCCTTTTTCGTTTTGATTTACAGCATATTCTTTCATTAGGGTCCTAATACCCAATGAATTGGAATGCAACAAAGAATGCAAAAGAAAATTACACACACACATGCACGCACGCAAACACACACACTTAAGAATATAAAAACAATAAAAAATGTAAAATATTACGTTTGTGAAAACTCTTTTACTTTGAAAATCAAATTTTATGATTCGAAATAATGTTGTTTTTAATCGAAAATAATCCCGAGTAAGTGAATAGTAATAATTTTCATTCAACCAGGGCTTTCTTTTCTGACCTATCTTCAATGCGTATTCGAAAGAAAAAGAAATAGCCTATTTTTCTTTGAGGAATATTCCAGTAACGATGCAGGAATAAATTTTTGAAAAACCATTATTTTACTGAAATATATACGTTTCTATTTTTGCAAATCTCCGTGAGAAAAATAATTAGTCGTATAGCTAAGATGCTGGCTACTTAATGTAAAAGATTCGATTCCTTATTGCCGAATTTTTAAAACTGCTCGAGTAATGGAGGAAAAGCATATAGTTCAAAAAGTCTCGGTACGGCACAATAACCCGAAAACTATGAACCACAGAAGAAAATTTCCAAGATAAAAGGTTTAAGGTTTTTCCCTGGCTATGTGTTGGTCAACATGGTCAAGGTTATATCCGTTATGACCATCAAATATTCACCGAAAAACGTTAAATCTTTTAAGTATATAGGAAGATTTTTTCTGCGTCTCATAGTTTTCGGAATACCCTATATATAATATGTGTGTGCGTGTGCGTGTGCGCGCGCAGGCGTGTATGTTTTTTTGATTAATCATCTCAAAGTTTGTACGAATTTTAATTATTTAAAAAAGAATTAATGGTTGTAAAAGTAATAACAATAAGTTAACTATTTGTCATCAAACATCTCGTTCGAAACGATATTGAATGTAAAGGATATGCCTTAAGAGAAATATGGACGGAATTTTGATGTCTAGTTTAAGAAGAATATTCTTATGAGTAAACAAGATGAGATTTGACACTATCATTTGTCGAATTTCATCTTATTTACTCACAAGAATATTTTATGTATGAAGTTTTTCTATGTTTTTCTATTCTTTTTTCTAAATTTTTCTATTATTTCTATGTCTAGTTTAAGAAGAATATTCTTATGAGTAAACAAGATGAGATCTGACAAATGATAGGGTCAAATCTCATCTGGTTTACTCATAAGAATCTTCTTCTTAAAGTAGACATAGAAAAACTTAGAAAAAAGAATAGAAAAACATAGAAAAACTTCATACATAGAAATAATCAATGAAAATATCACACAAAAATATCTTCAGCTTTAAAAAAGTTATCTTAGAAGTGTTGGTAATATAGGAAAAGGGATACTGACAAAATGAGGAGTATACAAACTTCTAAGCCAGTTGTAAAGGAGTTGCGATCATCGGAAACCTTTTATGTGATTACCCTCGGTCTCAGTCTGTCTGCCTGTCTCTCTATCTGTCTTCCTTATATTATGTACATGCGCACACACGCGCACACACACACATACGCATACACAGATACTAGTAGGAAATGACCCTTCGTGCTGAAGGTCAAAGAGTAACGATGAGGGGATGTATTTTGTCTTATATATTTAAAAATGACATATATTTTTTTATATTATATAAAAATAATTTAATAAAAATATTATAGTTTTCTCCGTAAATTCTTTCGAACTTTTATGTAGTATTATACATTGTTAAACTTTCGGAGAATGTACCCTTATATCATAAGATATTCTAATTAATTTTTCGAATGTTCTGAAAACATATCCAACTACTTATAAGTTTAGCCATCTGATAAAATACCCAGTAGCGATGCATTTGTTTAAGTGTGTAGTGAGCTAAAGTTTCTCTACGAGAAGAACAAAAAATCATTTATGAAAAGGTGCTTTGAATTCAAGCGATAAAGCTGCTTTGCTTTTGCTGTGGTTTTTCCGGAACTAACATCAGCATTAATAGCCTAATGTACGTTTAGTAAAAGCCATTGAAATGGGGTTTGTTTTAGAGCAATGCCCTATTCATCGGAGAGTATCTTACCTGATTGCATTGAGTCCATGTGAAGTATAAAGGTTGCACTAATTTAAAAAATGTTGCATCATTAAACAGTTTCTAATTCCTGATTGATTTTTCTAAGAAATTCTTGAAATAAAAATAGTTTTCTGATTCTTGACAATTTAAACTCTTTTAGTATCCAAATAAATTCACTATATCGCAACTTGATATTTTCATGCTTATAATCTAAATATTAACAGTACGTCACTTTTAATATAATACTATTAACAGTCAGAAAATTGATCAACGTGGTATGTACAAATTATTAATTACAACACAATGCGTTTTTCCTTTATATTATGTATATGTACATAGATATTTGTAGGAGACTTATTCATTGAAATCGAAGTGACTTTTCTCTATTGTACACATTTTTATTTATCCAGCTCAATGGTAATGCTCCAAAGGATAAGTCCGTTATAAATACTTTATTCCAGATGAAAAAGATGAAATACAGAAAAGAATTACAAAGCCGGGATTTCCGCGAGACATTTCGGGGATTTGCTTTTTTTTCCTCCTTTTCTCTCTTTCGCTCTGCGCGGACGAAACGAACGAAGAATGGAATTTAGCGAAGACCGCAGAAAGTAGGGAGGAGCCAAACGAGGGAAAGCGAGGAAGAGGGAAAGAGCTAAAGAAGACAATGAGAGGCGGTCTGGCTGCGGTCCAAACCCTCTTGGGCCTCTCCTCTTCAAAGATAACAAGATAACGATTACTTTTAAATTTTGAGTGTCCTCTTGCATCTATAATGAGCCATTTCTCCGATTATTTTTCGCCATAATTTTATGGCATTCTTGAAATAGTAATATTACTTTATAAAGAAGTTACACCCAGGAGAAGTGGACAATAATCCACATTATTTTGCATTCACAATATTGCTCGGGAAAAGTGCCGAGGAGAGAGAAAGAGGAGAAAAAAGGTGCATTTTTCTACAATTGGACGTTTCTTGTTTGCACCGTAATTTAATTCAATTAACAGGTTACAAAAGGCTTCTTTATAGTTTTTCTCTTTCAACATTTGTTTAATATTCCATATTTTATTTCTACAACATGTTCATTAATTTTAACATTCAAAAATAAATATTGTAACAGAGTTGGTGGAAATTAAGAACTATGGAGTTGCTTATAGTTACTAGATGCTAAAAATTTTCATTATTAAAGTTCTAAGCTTTAAGAATTTTTTAATAAAATATTGTTTTTATAATTTATTTTTATTCTAAGTATAAATGTTAATTGCTCTTTTAAATAATTTTTGTCTAAAAAAAAAAAATTTCTTTCTAACATCCATCATTTTATTAATTAAAATATTAGTTAAATTCTTCGTTCAAGTACAAATGAAAGTAGTTATCTAACTAATCTCACCGGATTTTGTATTTCAGATGATCCAGTCATGATTAGATTTAGTCACCGCAACACTTATTTTTTTTTATCTCTGGCAGAAACGCTTTTTTTGGCTTTATAAGTGTGTCTAACCCCTTAAGCAGCTTCAAATACTAAAATAATTCTCTGCGGATTCACTGCTTTCTAATGAGTCATGGGAGACCGTAAATACTTAACAGGTTGGAAAAGAATGCCAGATGGAGAGAGAGAGGGAGGCAGTCATTTCCAGACAGTATAAAAAAGCCCGTAGTCCGACCCATTTTACGATCGTGTGTGTTATTTTTAGGGTTACGATGATTTACGTTTTGCGCGCTATACGAATGCATCATCATTGTAGATCGAACTCTCTTTCCCTTTCCTTCTCACTGTTTCCTATCTCTGATCCTTTCTTCTTGTTTTCCAGTCGCATGTGCACACTCGAGATGCACGTATCTATCGTAAAGTGCGTCATAGGGATAAGCAAAGTGTGCGTTCACCGCGGAATAAAGTCTTTCTCGCTGACACATCGGGATAATACGATAAATAAATTGTGAATTCTCTTTTTACAATGGCGTATGCGCGAGAAAAAATGGTTTTACGAAGTAAATTGAGTTTGCATCAAAGCGAATTTACGAAGAAGCTTTATACAAGCTTTTATTTTCGACGATCGATGAATTTTTCATCAACGTTGTTCGGCTTTAATTTCAACAGAATCCAGATTTTAATGAAGTGACTTAAATCTTTTCTTCCAAACATAGTAAATGTATATAAATGTTATCTTTAACATGCTGAAATTTAACTGTTATTAAAAATGATATTATTTTTTGAAAACCAAAATAAATTAAAAATCAGTTATTTATAAAGTTGTGTAAGCAAAAGTATTAGCTAAATTCGACCAAATTGTTCAATCTGTATTTAAGAAAAATTTGTATTGCACAAAGTATTACGAAAGAGCCTGCCTTGCAACTAGAATACTTCACTTTCTGCGTTTCATGAATATATATCAGACGACAAACTTCGAGTTTTAAAGTATACACGACCGCAAACTTTTCAAAGTTCATCGCTTGTTTTTACACATAAATTTACTTGCTTATAGAGCAGAGAATTTTTTCACATTGTACCGTCAGCATAACGATTCAGTCGATAGTGAAATATCAAACGGTAAATTTATTGTATTATATACGTAAATTTAGGATTTCCTATATAAAACCAACAAACATGATTGTAAAGATTATCCTCCATTGGGGTATACAAAACGTAATAGTGTTTGTGTATAAAGCATATCTCTGAATTCTTTCAGATTCATAAATATATAAATAAAACATAAAATTATGAAAAAGTTTTTTAATATAAGTTTGAATTTGAGTTTGGGTATTACTCCTTTAAGAAGTATTAATTTTAGCTTCATTTAAAATTTTCTTTCACAGTACAATTTCATACCCTGATATCAGAACTTTTCATTATTTTCAAAAACAGGCAAACGCAATACCATTACAACTTCATTGGTTCATTTGCTAAACAGTTTCATTAGCCCCGGTGCTTCATTCACTTTGAATTGGTGAAACCGGCTTGCAACAAGCATCTCATCGGCCTGACCCAGATCGGAAGAAATTACAAAATCAACGGGCGCTCGCACCCGAGTACAATCGCGTCGGTTTTTCACGTTTGAAAAATCCCGTCGGATAAAAAACGCCCGAGACTCCCTTCATCTCCTGCTCTCGGAGCGTCAATCACGTTCGGGGCATTTTAATCTTCGACTCGGCGTTATGCACCGTGAGACGTTGATTCCGTTGCGAGCTGAGTAGAGTCTTGGTGGGCTTAGCGGACCGTGCGGCTGTGTGTATATATACAGGAAGTTTCGTATAGCTATGCTATTATATTGTCTTGTGTTGAGATGACTGATGTCTGTTTAGCATTCAAAAACAGACAGCCCTCTTTAGTGATCCTCGGATACGTTGACGTCGGTTAGAATATCTTGATTAATATTCATCATCTTTTCCGAATGCGAGATTTTCTCAATCTGAAAACGCAGTTATATACATTTCTTAACCGTCTATTATTATGCTTATGTCGATGAAAAGATTAACCTGCCACGAGGTATTAAGAGTTACTCATGCCAGCTTATAAAATATTCAGTCAGTTTTATTCTAAAAAGACGTGTGTCTTTTTTTTACGTAAGCTTGCATTCCGTAACCTTTTTCCACTGATATGACATTAGTGCAGTCGAACGAATTTAAAATTTATGTATATAGATTAAATATTACCATTCGTCAACATCTTTAAATTGATACTAAAATAAATTTATTAAAATTTACTTCAGTAGTTAGTAAGTATATTAATTCCCTTACGCATATACTTACGAAATTCTCACGTACGAAGAATCAGCGAATCGAAAACTCAAAAAGCGAATGAGAAAATATACCCTTATCGGGCTATTGAAATCCTGGCATCGAATTTAAAAATCTCCCCTTTCAATCTGCCGAAATTTCGACCTACATTCAGCGGATGCAGTCAGCCGTATCCGTGACCTCTTCCCCCCGTTTCTCTCCCACTCTTAGCAGTGCCGTTAACTTTTCGCCGCTTGAATTGGCGGCCCCGCAGGGATTCCGCCCACCAGCGCACGACTGACACTGCGAGCTGCTCTCTCGAAAGAGAAGAATTGACGACCGCGGCGCGCAGAAGAGTGCTTGAGCGAAATACACAGACACGCGCGTGTGCGCACGTACACCGCGCACTTCAAAATTTATTGGCTTATAGAGCTTGATTACGGTAATGGAGCCTTGGCTACTTTACCTTATAAATAATTGTGCCATTTAATGGGGGTCCAATTATGAGTCTCTTTACATGTGCGAATTATGATTTCTTTAGTCAGGTACTATAATATACAGCCAGCTCTCGCAGGTATGTAGAGTACTAATATTTGGAGCTACATTTGTGTGTGTTTGTGATTGTGCGTACGTAGATATAGGTAGACGTGTATGTGTGTCTATAGCTTATGAATTGATTCCACCTGCGGTTCGGCATTGGATGCGGAGAGCACTCACAGGCGTCCGCGGCCAAACGACACGTGTGTAGGGGAGAGTTGTCCAGTGGTCGAACCCATAGCTTTTGGTTTCATTGGTTAAAGATATATTTAAAAAAAAAAGGAAATTATTCTTGCAAGATGTTTTATTTCAGTTAATATAATAATCAAAATTGGTTTCTCACGATTCCTAAAAAGTCTTCTCCGGCTCTGGCCACCTTTATTAAACGAACGAGAATATGATCGAAATATATCTCGAATATTTTTAGTCGAGTCATTCAACTAATCGAACATTTAAACTTTTGATTCAAAAGATGTAGAATGTTCATAACGTCGAGAATTAAAATAATTTTTTTAATTGATACCTTATTTTATGATTTAAACTGAATTTTAATAAGAGTGTAATAAAGATATTTCGAAATAAATCATTAGAAACGAGTTACACCCGCATTAAAATAGTATTGATGAAATTTGTTGTTTTGGACGGTACCCGTATAAAAAAAAAATTAGTCTTAAATGAAAATTAAATAGTAAAAAAAATTAAAAATAGTATGATCTTCGTAATTCAAAACTCGGAAAAGAAGTACAATATGCAACACCATATGTCGAATTGCAAAATTCGTTCATTTACTTCAATTTTATAGTGTATGGTCTTAACATTGACACCCTTCCTCACAGTATTGTGCAAATATAGGGTAATTTGAAGTCGTACAACTCGGCAAATTCAAAGTGAACTTTTGTCTCTTGTATATACTCATCCCATACCGTGGCTTTCAATTCTCACTCGTCTTGAGCAGTCTGCTAACACGCCGTAAGGATTATAGGAGATTTTTCGATCAAGATATGTGTATATATACGTACGTTATGTGTGCTCCTTATAGTTTTGGTCTCGTGCAGTATATAGGGATCACATAATTTGGGGTTTGGATGGGCAAAGGGGAGCTGGGGATTTTGTGTCGACTTAATTGAGCAGGGCGATTGAATTTAGATGATGGATGGGGGAGCCATGAATGAAAAAAGTTTACTCGAACCGAAAGTTAAGTACGCAAAGGTTTTATCATTTTCTTATTCTAAGTTCTAAATTATGATATAGTTCATTTTGAAAATGTACCTACAAGTTTATGTCAATTAGAATTATAACACTATTAATATTAGTCAAATGTAATATCTATACGAGATAATGTTATAAAAATAATTTCATCGTGTATTTGAAATCGTACCTATAAAGCAGAGTAAAGACCTCATTTCAGCATAATCTACATAACATTCGCACTTCGCCGCTAGCGATCACCGAATACATACTGTATAAATATAAACTGTATTATAGAAATATTTATTTATTTCTAATTAATTTGCTGAACGATCGATTTCAATTCATTATGTACACCCGAGGACAAAATAATATATTCATCGGCGCAATCAAAACAGTTATAAAAAGGTTAAAAGGAAATTGACTGATTAAAAGAAAGATTTTCCGTTTATATTGTTTCTCCGTAAATAAGAAAAGCTTTGTTCGATTAAATTCGACGAAACTGTAGAGTGTATACTCATGCACATCTATAGAGTCGCACTACACACAAAAAAATATTAATATGATATTGAAATTGAAATAAAATAAATATATATAGAATAAGTTATTAATCATTTTTCATTGTTTCGTATAGGCTCCTCCTCGAGGAAAAAGAAAAAAAGCCCGAGCGCGCGCTTGGAATCGATTCTGCATGGCATAAAGGGGAGCGAAAATCCTGATGGAGCATTGGCTCTCTATCTCTTCCTAAATTAAAGAGAAACAAACATTATGCGACTACACACTGCTGCATCAGAACTGCAATAAAAAAATCAAGCGAATGATTCTGGACTATACAAATATACGACTAGCCGCAGCTGCGGAACTACAGAGTGCGAAGCAACAATCGAAATCGATTAAATAACCGGCGAGTAATTATCGAATGCATGCGCTCTTCCGTCTATTTTATTGGATTTCTCTTGCTGAAAACGAACGCGGAGCTGTTTGAAAATCTGACTAACCGCAAACTGTTTTGATAAACCAATAACCTGAGTGGGATGGTGAATAAGATTGGCACGAAGAAGTTATTGGATTATATACATATGAGTGTGAAGTGTTTACATGACGTATCTCCAGCTGGATTGAGAATAGAAACACTTGAGGCAGAAAACTGGGCAATGATAAAAGATGAAAGGGAGTTAACGGGCCTTACTCGTCAAAAGCAAAAGAAGAAAACATCTTAATCTAAGCTAGAAATTCTTCTAAATTGCAAATAGAATTCTGAATTAGTATTTTGAAAGAACTTTTAATTCGCAGGTACCAAAACTGTTAATTAATTCGCATGCCCTTTTAGTAATGAATAGTTTATTTCTATATATCAGAAGTTAATTAGAAAATGTGTTTGGATAGTCGTGATATTTGAATAGGATATTCGCAATAATATCATATTGACTTTTTAAATCATATTTGTTTAAAACAAATGCAACCGAAAATGGCAAAACTATATATTAAAATATATAACTCGATCCAACAATTTGATATGAAATTCGTCACGAGTGCCATCAATTCCCATTAGTGTTTTCCACGCCGATCCGTTTGCGTAAAATTCTAGGTAATAATGGTAATTGCGTTATAACGTGGAATTAGAGAGCCGCAAAAGGAGAGGAACCGATCCGGCCTTTTCAGTTCCTTTTTTTTTATCTCGAGTGCCATCGTTAGCTCCAGTCTATTAAAAGTACTTGCAATCGCTAACGAGTCATTTGCATGGAAAAGTAAAATGTCCGTTTGCCTTTGTTAGACTCTGCGGAGTGCTTTCGTTTATTAGCTGACATTAGTGCAGCTTACACTGTAAAGACTTGAATGATTGCGCGAGAGGCGCGCCAAAAAAAATTAGATTACGGATTCGTTTTCAGCGCGCTTTAAACGCGTACCAACGCTTTTTACGGGGTGCAAAGTGACGTGCAATTCCGTGTACAGATTTCAAGATAAAAATTAATAAATTCGACAATTTAATAAACGAATCATTAGTATTGTAAAAGAAAAAAACTTATGCATTTACGGGTTGAAATTTAACCGGCTCAGATGTAGAAATAAGCTATAATGCGTTGAGACATAAATACACAGACACCCACATATGCACGCATACACCCATACAGACATTTTTTTTTAATAGTGTATTTCGGTTCCAATTATAGTATAAATCATGTATATCACGTTTTCTTGAAAGCATTTCGTTTACTATGACTCAACTTCCGCTGAAGCAAACTGACAAAATATTACTAATATTTTACTGGAAAAACTATATGACTCGATAGTAACAAAGCAATATCTGTATATTTTTAACGACATGACGTCAGCCAACTCATTGAGTTCGATTTTGAAAAACGACAATGTTAAAGCCCGTCATTTCTGGGTTAACGATGAGGCGCGCGAGACACAAGTCCGTATCAAGACGGCGGGTCATCAAGAGGTCTATTTTCGTGGGCTTTAGTGCCCGATAAGTTGCGCCGCGAGCCGCCTTATTGCCATAAGCGTAAGCATGCCTCGCGCCAATGGAATAACCGCCGTGGCTATTTCGGTTGACCCTGACAACATTATTTATTTGTAGGAACGATAACAAACTCCGGGGAACTGTAATGAAGGAAATTGATGGAGACGGACAGTTGATGACATCTTGAAGTGCGACTGCTAAATTATTTCTTAAACGAATTATCAAATCTCAAAGGTAAGAAAGAGACGAATTTTTGACTTTAATAGGATAATTAACTTTATTGAATAATAAAGAGACTTAATTGAGAATCGTGTTAATATCTTTCTAGTCTACAAAGTAGTATAACGGAAATTGACTTTCATTAGGGGATACTGAAGTAAAGCCGAACGTTGGATAGGAGCCAGTAATCGAACTTTCTTTGCTTTACTTCTTCCAGAATCTTATAACAATGAAAATTTTAGAATTAACGATTTTAATCGATCTTAATTGTTTAGTATTTACCGAATGTGAATCGTGTGTTCGCTGACTCGATTCTACTCGAAAAAACACCGAGCTACTTTTATTGATAACTAGATAGTTTAAAGGAAAAAGATAATCTATTTTTTGTAAATGAGATGGACATAAGATTTGGATAAGTTTTTCATTTAAGGTTCTCTCGGCGACCATAAGCGGAAAATTCGTTGTACCTATGTTTCTGCAAGTATGTTTAAAATGTAGGACATCTACGAAGAAAAAAAAATTGAGGACGCCCTCGAAGTGATATTGACTTCACACGAAGCTAAAATGCAAATATGCTTCGTCATGGTAAAAAAAATGGCTAACTCTGCTGCACTCAGCGTATGTATATATAGCTAATACGGCCACTTTTCGGATTAATTCTCTTGTAAACGTGTGAAAATGATTCTATAGATACAAAAACGGTTACATAAGGGTTATTATATTTTTTTAATTTATTTGATAACAATTTAACAATGGGACCACAAAATGATTAGATACCACAGATATTCGATAAATCTGATAGTACTTTACATTTCATCCTGAATAAACAACCATTACTCGAGAGGCACAAGGACGAACTACCAAAAATTTTTCATGTTTATACATTAATATTACGTAACCGGAGATGCGTGTGCAAGGCGCACGGCGCCAGTGCGACGTCCAGCTCTTCGTATCGAGGTAAGAGTGCAACGACTCTGCGCGCATAGACGACCCGGCGGCGCCCGCACCCCAAAACCGAAAGTGCATTAAACTTGGCAACCGATCTGAAATACTGCAGCAACTCACACGCTCTTTCTCGTTCTCATTGTCTCGTAATGTTCGTCCCACTCCCTACATCTGTTTTACATAGTTTATTCAGTACTTTTTCTTTCAAATATTTTATGTGTTTTTCAATGAGACATGAAATAAAGAGAGAATATAATTAAATTGAAATCGAGTTAAAGAAACTGAATTAAATTGGGACGATTCAATTATGTTAAATTCGTTAGTAAGGAAATATAAGAATTACAGAGGAATTATGTTAATTTAAGAATTGGTTTTAAATATTTCAATATATATTTACAAGGATAATATTTCAGCTTTCGGAACTGAATTTTGTTAAGACTTTGAGATTTCCACGTAAAAGAAGCCCAGTACCCGTAATTTGTTTTAATGGGCTCTTTTCCTCAAGATATGAGTAATTGTGTTTAAAGGTGATATCTCTAAAGAGAAAACCCGAGAAAATGAAAGAAAATACTTGAAGAAAAAAATTTTTGCAAAGAATATACAAAAGATTCGATTAATTTGGAAAATCTTACAAAATTGCTCGCGCAAAAGGGAACATAAATTTAATCATCATATTTATAAGAAATCTAACTATGAGATTTTGTTATATGATGTCAAAGTATCACAAAATTACTTATTAAGTATATTAGTTAGTATTTACATCGGTTTTAATTCATTTGTATAAGATCAACCTTATTCATTTCAAAATAAAAATTTATATTTTTATAACATAATATCCATTGCTATTTTTTCTATTTGTTATCCCAATCAGAGTAGACATTTCCAGTCTATCTATAATAAAATTAATTAACAATATAAAAAATTCGATTACGTATACGTTATACTATTTAAATGCACATAAAAATATGTTCAGATGTGTCCTATTTCATTTTATCCGACCAAAGTATTTTTAATATAATAAATTATCATCAATTGTAAGCTTGAATTTCATCAATTAATAATCGCCGTTTATAAATGGTTTTCTGTGTGTATTCTCTACTAAAACTTTAGTCAATATTTACCTATTGAAACAGTGGAATAAAATTTTCACTGCTTCACTAAGTGAATATTCAGTAAAGAATTCGATTTCCTCACCTGTCTGCATCAGTAAGCGACTTTTCACTTATTCATTTGTAGATAGCGTACGTGGTTAATATATAGTATACATTTAAATGAATTTTGAATAACACCTGAAAAGATAATTCATGACGTGAGTTCATCATTTTTTGGTCCGGGCTACAAAAAGATTGAAAACTTATTTTAATTGAGAAAAACCTTCCCAAAAGAAGGAGAATAATAAATTAAACATAGAGTATAGATACCGGAGTTACTGTGCTTTATAGCTTTGTTATTGTTGTGACATTATGGGACTTTTTATTACTGAAACGGCTAGCATAAATATCACCAAATGTTATAATGATATTTATCATAGTAAAAATGTGTATTTTAATCGATGACAAAGAACAGCTATATTGAATTATTATTCTGGGACATTTCGTCAACCACACATAGAATAACTAATATACTTATCCTACCATCGAACCACACATACGTACAGGGAAAAATAGCTCGTTAAACTACGCCACAAGTCCTAGAGTTCATTTTTAGCTACGCAGACGCAAATAATAAGCAAGCCACACTTGTAAAAAACATTAAAAAATCTCATATACTTTATTCTTGACATCCTACTTCCTTACTATCGTCTACCTTCCTCCGCCTATATAACATACACACTGCCCTCGTAAACTACACCACAAGAGCCATCGGCCCGACGAAAAAAAAAAGAACGAAATTTCCCGTCGTAGATTCTCCCCCACTCTCTGCCTCTCGATTTCCCCTTTGCTTGCACATGTCGATCCCAGCACAGCACGCCGCGCTCTCTCGTCGCCTTCTTTCTTTAGCCCCCGCGCGCGCACGCGAGAGAGAGGAACGACGTCATCTTGGGTCGAGGAACGCACGAGGGCCCTTGTGTGTGTTGTGCATGATGCGCCGCATCACCGAGCGCTGCCGATTATAGGCGGATTAAGTGCTCGGTCGTCATCGGCCCGCCCTGCAAGATTAGGTCTTTATTGTACGTATCTTCGGAGCGGCGCTTGACGAAAATAGCGCGGCGCACTCGACGATTTTTTTTTTGTTGCTTCTTCTTCTCGCGCCGCGATGCTTTGCCGTAATTGCGTTTGGCTTTTTGTCATGGGCGAGCCTTATTTTGGGGTGGGGGATTAGTTTTATCGCGGGATGCTGGAGATGATTTACGTGGTTATTCGGGGATGGGGTAGTGTCGGTGCCGTTTTGCTTTTTTTTGGTCGGCTTCGTTGAATCGTCGCCTTCGTGATGTGATTAACGCGTTTCCGTGAATACATTCTTTACGACGGGAGCTTGCGTTAATTCGTCGGTACGCTGCCGGGAAAGACGATGGAGTAGTTTGGGAACTTAAGAATGAATAATTTCAGAGGGTGCGGTGAATTAATTATACTAAGGAAAGGGTGGACGAATTTTAATGTATGTTATATATATAGGGTTTATGATGCGACTTGATTTTAAGATAGCAGAGAAGTGATTAGGTTACTTAATGTTCCCGAATAGCGAATCTTAGAGTTAAACAGTAAAAATAGCTTAACGTTTAATCATATTTTTACACTTTGTTCTTTTGTTACGTTATTTTGAAAAATAGATTGTAACGTTCTGTCATAACTTCACTCTCATAAAAGTATGTATAGTTATGAAAAATGGTTGTAAGACACTTTCTACAATGTATCGGATACTTAATAAAAGTCGATAGTTAACCATAATAATATATAAACAACGCTTGTCGACAGCGAAACGAGACTGGATGTAAAATCTTCAATGTAAACTAGAAAATAAGTCCTGTAGATACGAGTGTCAAACGCAGAGCGCAGCCTGAGGATGTACAAAGCTGTCCCCAAAAAGGTACACTCTTCAAAAATCACCTTTTTAGACAGTTTCGCCTGAAAAGGTTCACTCTTTCCAACTAGACTCTCCATTTGCTACGTTAAAAACTACATGAATTTCGTTCAGCTATTCACCAATTTTCATCATTCTAATTCCAAACTAAGCAGGTAAATAATAACATCCTCAATATTCGAGCAAAAACCATTCGAATCGATAAAATCGATAAATCCATTATCCGAGAAGGCCGAAAATTTTTTCGATAGCATATACCGAGTTACGGGCTACCCTGGCGAGGCCACAGTTATAGATCATACAGGTTTTCGTGATTCCGATACGATGAATCACAGCCAACAGTGAGAGTGAGAGAGAGAAGAGTCGCACGTTCCAAAAGTGTCAGTGCGAACGCCGAAAAGCTTGTCGCTCTCGTCTCTGGTTGGTCGTATACCCGGGTCGTAAATTCTCGCGACTTTGCCTCCCGCTTACATCTCGCCTATATTCGCGAGCGCACCCTAAAACTCCACTTAATCCGCGCTGCAAGACTAAGATGAACTACCACCAGAGCAGTCAGCTCTGCGCCTGCGCGCGCTTCCCCCGTTCTTTCGACGCGCCCGGGATGTTTTCGCTGCTCTTGTCGGGACGGAACGAGGCGACGCTGATTACAAGTGTCATATACACAAGGTTGCTGATTAAGAATTGTTATTGGGCTTTTGGATGAATGTCGCTGTATGCATGTGTCTGCGCTTCATAGACGAAGTAGGTCGCTCAATTTTTCAAGATTACAATATAGTGTGTGTGTTCCATTTTTGCGATTACACTACTCTCACTTGATGATTGCGTTATGTGTAATTAGTCGTTTGGTATGGTAATTCGAATACATACCAATACGAAAATTTACGTAAGCTTTACAAAATTTGAAGAATGCGGATATGAGTATATTTTTGATATTCACATTTTTTTTTTGCTCCAATTCGGTTTCATGCCCGCTCGTGAAATAATATTTTTTTTTCTCATTCGATGAGTTCACTCAAAAATCACATTCATCAAGAAAGAGTTTTCGCACGTCAGAAAAAAGAAAATTTAGAACGAATCGATATTTAATCTTCTGGCGTCACTCGTCCGACTAATTTTGCGATCTCTAATATGTGCAGCGTCAAAAATAACCCATCATACAGCCTTACTAAAAAAAAAAGAAAAACAATGGTTTAGTTATATAAAAATTTGGTTTTATTCGCTCAACTTTGCATCGCCTAACACATCACTTCTATATATATACACGTGCATACGCTATATACGTGTAAACATCCGTGCACAACACAGTTGCTGCGCATTCGATGTCAAGAGAGTGGGGGTAGAAAGAAGTCGATCGTAAAATCTGCCGGCGCGAGATCAAGAGCCGCACGGGAGCAAGACAGCAAGCGAGAGAGAGAAAATAATATCGATCGCGCGCGCGACGAACACATGTATATAACCGCGAGGGCGGAGAGAGAAGAAAAGTGTCGAGGCACGGCCTTGTTCTCCGGAGAATCGGCCAATTTAAGCAAATCCCCCGGCTTTTATGACCTCCTGCCCCCTCCCCCCCGCACTTGCTGGAAATTTCACGAGAGATTCCGGCACGGAATACATGTATATACAAGCCGGCGTGCGGGTTTACGATGCCGGCGTGTCGCGCTGCTCTCCTCTCTGCATATACACACGCCGCGCCGCTGCTTCCCCCTTTCTATTCGCACAAGTATCGCGCGCGCGCGGCGGCCGCACTCGTTCTGTCTCTGCTCACCGGCTGCACAAATGACCCGGCGATTTTACGACGGAATTTTGATTTGTTTCGCGCCGGCTTATATACGCGCGATGCGTATCTACATGTGTGTGTGTATAATACCGGCGCGGCTGGTTTTTTTTATTATATCCGTGCGCCTCGTGCGGCTGTCGTTTTCATTCTAATGGAATGACTTTTTAGCTATCATGGCGTTTATTATTCAATTCGTGCTGGTCGGCTTATGCCGGGGAGCAGCTGAAAAGTGGGTTACGTCGCGAGTACCTGTATACTGGATTATTGGACGCTATACGCGCGAGTGTGTGCACGAGAGCGTTAGATATATACCCTTATAGCGAGATTTTGACAAGCGTGAGGGATCGGCTTTTTTATAATCTCGCGCAGTTGGCGCTGACAGGTGAATCAGTTTTATGCAATACGCAGGTTTAGCGGGGTAATGCCGAGTTAAGTGTGAATAATGTGGCGTTCTATGTCGGCAAAGCAGGCGATATGTCGCGCGATACGAGCTCTATTCGATATTGAATTTTGATGTATATTATATATAAAAAAATTACTCGCGAGATAGATTATTTGCCCGTTTTCTTCGCTTTAGTAAATGATAAAATATGTGATTTTTTTGTTGCTAAGTTTTTAGTTATGTGAGAAGACGTTTGCTGAGAAGAAAAGGGGGACAATTCACATGGCAGAATTGTCCCCTTTTTCTTCTCAGCCGACGATATGAGATCGGATATTATTTTATAATAAGTAAATGCAGCTTCAAAATTTATATGTCACGTGACGATTCTTTCTGAGATATTTTGTGTATGTATCTTTCATGTTCATGTGAACTTATATTTGTTTATAAAAATATTTTCGCATTCAGTAATCACACTCGAACGCCAACGGTCTAATGAAATGTTTCTTAGATCTGTAAGTTCATAACTTTTTAGTTCAGCTTGTGATGTAAAAATAGGTATGAATATATTGAAACGGAATACACTTCACAATCTGGAAAACAGCATTTTCCAGTAGAATGAGTTCATGTAAATGTCAGTAAAAAATATCTTTTTAATTACCATTACTTTAATATAACATAATGTCATTGCTATAGCATGTAAGAATTTTTTATTTATAGGTATTGTACAAGACTTACACACAGGCAATCTTATTTGACTTCGTAGAATTTATTTGTGTAAGTTTACACTACGTAAATTTTCAAAAATGTAAATGATATTTTTTGTAAATACACTCTAAATTCTAAATTGAAAACGTCTATACTGTTTATGGAAATTAACATTTTTTTAAAATTACAAACACATCAGATTTAGGAAAATTAAGATACCTGCTCAAAGGCTTTGTAAATATTCGACTGAATTAATTTCTGTTTATTTCTATATGCCAACAACATTGTTCCGAGAATTCACTTTTATTTTATATTTCGTAACCAGGTCATCTGTAAAATGCACGATACAATATTTGTTTTAATCCTTGAGTACTGCTTTACAATATTATTGTGAATAGTGCATAAATAAAGTTTCTAAGAGATGTATTTTTACGCGTGAAAATTCATTATTAACTTGAATATGAAATTTAAAGATGTTATAATAATTAAAGGCGTGTTATATATGCCTGAACAAAACAACTTTTTAAGAGGATTTTAAAAACCCATTTTTCCATGGCATATGACTCCATATTCAAACTAAGCGGATCATTGTATGTCTATACTTCGACTCATATTTAATCTCGTCTTGCTTCGAAAGAAACGAAAAGTACTTTTAAGAGGCTTCGGCCGAAAAATCCAATCGACTTTGCTTTGTTCGTGTGGCACGTGAGCGCCGGTTAAGAGCGAATTCCGCCAAACCCTACATGAATATCTTTTGTAAAGTAACCTTTACATTTTTCCTATTTCATTTCATTTAACCTTTCCTATTTCATTTCAATTGCAGCATTACAGCAAATATTTACGTTACAGAAGGGAATATCATTACGGTTTTACTGAAATTTACGATAAATATTGCGATTTTTATAAATAATTCTACTTAAATTTATATAAATATTATAATATTATAATTGAAGAGAAGCGACTTACGATTTACAAAGCCCATTGTTAAAACTAAAAATATATTTCTACATTATGAATAAATCCTCTTTTATTCCCATAAAAAGTGTTTTAAAAAATTACGTGCAAATATGTTCTCATAAAAATGTTCTCTACACATATCAACACAACTACATGGCAGAAAAATCTCATAAACAGGGAGAATTTGTAGATTTTTATTTGGCCAGAAACGTCAAATTAATGTACAATTCATAAAAATGTCATAACATGTCGGTCAAACGAGCAGGAGGCCTTAGATTTTACATACGTTTCTGTCATTGAATCGTTCGAATTCCAACCGCCCCTCTTGATGTGAACCCTTGTATGCCACGAATACTGTCAGACGCAACATCCGTCCATGCGCCATTCAGCGGCGTCTACAATTTCCTGGGAACACGCCTCCGGCAGACAGCAGCATCCCCGAGAGCAAGCATATGCGAAGGGAGGCAAGTAGCGGAGAAAGCGTCCGCAAGTGCGCTTGAGAGCAAGAGAGAGAGGAGCGATTTTATGAGGCAGAAATGGCGCAAGAGGGCTTCGTCATAGTTTTATATTCACCGTATATATAGTAGATATAGGGACGGTAGAGATAGTGCACGGTTCGTTGAAACAATTTAATTGATGATCAATAAATCGTATATATAGCAGAGGCATAAAGTTCAATAAAAGACGGAAGCAGGGGAATTTTATAGGGTCTTCGATTGTCATCCGGATTTTTTATTTTAAAATATATAGTCTTTCGTGGCATATCGAATTTTTGCTTCATCCATGAGAATTTGCTTTGGGATTTCTGATTTTCGATTATAAATATATACCAGTTCTGTTCACAGACATTTTTATATTATATCTCCAGTGTGGAATGTAGCTTATTAAAGGAAAACAAGCAATGTCTATCAATTTTTATTTATTTATTTATTTAAGTTTTCAACGGGTTAGTAGCCCTTTTACAAAATTTAAAATACAAAATTAATGTAAATATATTTACCGCAGTATCGCAAGTGAGCACGCACATAAAGCATATCTTACGAAATAAAGCTAAATTATGAACTAGAACTATACAGGTAGTTACAATTTTGATTTTTCAAAGCAGTTTTAAATAGATCTACGGTGTCGATGGAGCGCACGCCAAGGGGTAGTTGATTTCAACTTTGAAAAAGTTTGATCTATAGATGACTCCTCAGACACGGCAGGAGGATTTCTAGTGCTACATAACATGTTGATCGTGGCCTCAACACATACAGTTCAGCACTATTGATATAAGTATATTACCCCACGATCTTAAACACCATTAGTCGTGGCATTCATGCAGCGTCATGCTCCAGTCCACTCATTGACACTCCCATCCGATACAGTAGCTGCACCTCACGAATCTAAATTTTGGCGAAAATACCACAAAAACTATATATCAACGGCCTGAAAAACTCCAATACTTTCGTATACCCCATCAAGAACGGAAATAAAATGTCCAACGCGGACCGACTACGTCAGCGGCGCATTTATAACGCATTCTCGAGCGCATTTATCATAGAAAGCAGCCGCGTTAAAAAGTAGAGCGGTAGACCGGCTGTCTATATATATATATATATAAACTTAGAGCCAAGTCCGCGCTGTTTCTCCCTCTATACCTTACACCGCTCGACTCGTAATCCCTCTCGTGTGTTCTCCGCCGGACTGGTATATATGTATATATAGGCGCGAGGCCATATACACCGCACGTGCGCGGCACGGCCCGAACTAAGTAACTAACTGTTAGACCCGTACCCGCGGAACGAAGTTAACCCGCGAAAAAGAGAGAGAGAGAGAGAGAGCGAGAGAGGGCGGCGGAGCGGGGAAAGGGAGCGAAATCGAGTACGCGCTGCCTCGTAATTGATTAATTTCGACAAAGAGATTATACCGCGAAAGAGAGAGAGAGAGAGAGGAGGAGAAAGGCGCAGCGCACTTGGCCGATCTCGTTCAGGACGATAATACCCGATGGGATTTCGGATTATCGAACGTTATTATACCTTGCGCGTCGGCGGGCCAGGGGATCGTATTTCATATCCTCATCTATATACCACCTTGTATACGTATATATAATATACACTGCTCGCCAAGTTCTTACGCTACGCGCACGTACTTATATATATTATATATAAAATACACGATGACGACGCGGAGAGGAGGTAGAGAGCTGTTAAAGCCTAATTGTCTGGTTTTCCGGTGGCCTGCGCGCGCACTGCAACTTCTTCCCTCCCCTTCTCTGTGTATGTGTTTTTTTTCACCTCCTCTTCTCGCGCGTTTTTATTCTCTCTCGCGTCGCTCCCTCCTCCTCCGGTTTCTCCGTCGATTCATCCGTTTCGCTGTAGCCACCTTTGTGCGAGCGCTTCTTTCACGCTCCGCTTTACACTCTCGAAGGTAATGTACCCTCTCTCCCTCCCGCGAGCACGCGCTCTTTCTTTTTTCGCATTTCTTTTTTTATTTTTTTTCGCTCTCCCTCTCTCGTCTCTTCTTTCCCGGTCGCGGCCGGGCTCTGTTTCACTCTCTGCGAGAAGCGAGCTGCTGTCGGTGCGCAGGGGTGACGGTGGCAATGGCGAGGACTGTCGTGTTTCTCTGAAAGCATTGATGATGCTATCACATTCGGGGTCCAGGGATGCAGAGAGGTATACAGTATACGTATATATACAACGGTATTCAAGAACCGTCTGTCGCAGAGGTTCGTTTCTCAATGATGTTAATGCGCTAATATAGATAATTTGGTGTCTTCGCTGCAGTGAAAAGGTTAAACAAAGTTCGAAGAGTGGATACTATAATCGCACATTATAATGTAGAAGTAGCCTTTATCTATATAATACACGTATAAAAGAGGATGTGGCATTAATAACATTCGAAAAATAATCGACCGCTAATCAATTTTTTCCACTTGGGAAATCGCACTATAACCGAGTAATATAAACGACATATAGTGGCCTTTGATTCGTTCGCAGCATCCTTCCAAAAAACACAATAAAATGATAAACTTATTCATTTTTTCATTATTTACTATTCTAAAGCTGTGAGTTCCTACCAGAATATTAGTACAACAACTGCAGCATAACATTCTCAAGAATCTTTGTGATGAGAACTACAATTTACTTCGTGCATTATGTCCCTTTGATGTCGAGTAACGTAATATTACACATTCCCTTTGAAAATGTGTCTTTATCTGTTTATTATTACACGTCATTATATCACTCCTACATATGATGAAGTTACGCTCCGACATTTTTCGTTGTTAAAAAGATCCGATCTTCGCTCTTCACCAAAACAAGTATATAACGACTAATATTTTCACATCCATCAGCATTTTTACAAGTATTTTTTTTTCTTTTTTTATTCGAAATGTCGTTACGACGAACGAGAGATATGAAAAAATATTACACTCCGGGTCATTCACTTTTTTAGTATACGAGCTATTTCAAAAGAAAGTATATATTGGTCCAACAGACGATAAATTCTCCATTTACCGCGACCTTCGAGAAATACTAAATTTTACTTCGCCGTACGACAGTACTAACTTACTTATGGCTGTATATTATATATAAGAAGGTCCGAAGCTCCTATCCTAAAAATGCGCGCAGAAGAGAGACAATTCACATATAAAACGCACGGCTGGCTGCAGCAAAGCCCGCAAGTAACACTTCGTTTACCGCGTGCGCGCGCGCGCGCCTTGTTTTTCGCGTCCCCTAATTCACCCTCCGTCGGATCGACCACCCCATCCCTCCTCTTTTTACTGTGCACACGTTTCCTCTCCTCCCTTGCGACGAATTTCCCACACCCCTGCGCTTCCCTCTGCGTTCCTCCGCGTATTTTCCATCCTATATAGAGAGAGAGAGAACGGCGGCGGCGACGACGGCGCGGAGGCACTTTGTCTTTGTCTCTTTTTCCAGAAGCGTCGATAAATGCTATACGTGCCTCCCCCTTCTTGGCTAGCTACTATACGCCGCGGGTAATGCCATTGGAGCGCGAGAGAGAGAGAGAGAGAGAGAGAGCAGCCACCCTGGCGCCAGAGTTCCGGACGCGTCTCCGTTTCTCGCTCTACACGTATACGCACGCAGACACACACATACATTCTCGGTCGCGTCTCTGTACGGTATATATATATGTATAGTCAAAGTATATATACGTGCGATTGCGCAGCACTCGCGTTTATGGGGGTGGGTAGTGGAGAGAAAGTAAGAGAGAGAGGGGGCGAGATGGAAGGAAAGGAGAGAAAAAGGGGGCGCAGAGGATGGGACCTATATATAGCGCGAAAATAAAACGGTCGCGATGTATAAAACGGTGCTTTTCCGCCCGCGGCGATATTCGCCTATAATCTCGGCGTGCGTAGCCCCCCGCGTCTCTCCTCGGATTAAGGTCCTGACCTCGATTTTTATTCACAGGCGCGAGGTTTCGAAGAAAAAAAAGAAAAATGTGGAGAGGCTGAGAAGGGTTGTGGTATGGAGCGAGGGGGACGGGGATACTTTTGAAGGCGGTTTTTTTTGTTATGTTTTGCAAAGTCGACTGGTTCTCGCGAAAGGGGACACTTTAGCTTTTGCGATAGACCCACTGCATTTTACTGTAAATGTTGATTGTTCGGCTGTGACGGGGCGCCTGGACGATTGCCTGTACAAATTCTACGGTATTTTTGTGAAAGTTTAAAAATTTTTGTTTTTAAATAAGATATTATGCGATGAAGTAGTGTATAAAGTGGAAGTTATTTTGGTCGTTGCGCATGCAATTCGCTATGATGGCAGTCGCTAATCACAATTATAAACTCTTAAAAGTTTTTCGGTTATATTGTACGATCCATCGTAATGAACGACTAATTTTCTTATTATACATAGCTGAAAATTCATTTAGATTGGATGTTAATTGGTTATTATTACACGTACCGATATAATTGCCAATTAATTTGGAGTTTGATCCGCAACAGCAAATTTGCTCTTTTGTTATTTATTTTATTTGGTCATTATTTAGAGTCACCTGATTTTATAGGATAGACGTATTTCAATTTTCTTTGAAATATTAGAAAATTATATTGATCCCACATACAAAAATTGCATTTGGAAGACGTTTGCGAAACGGTTTGTTGGGCTTAAGTTTGGAAAAATGTATGCAATGAGACCATGCCAAACTTTCCGATTCGTGAATATTATTGAAAAGTTTGGCAAACTTCTCCCAACTTATTCATCAATTCATTTTTTAAGTGATATAAAGGTTAAGAAATGTTCTCCGAAATGTTGGCTAAACTTCGTAAAAGTTAAGAACAACTTTGGAAAAGTTGAGAAAAACTTTGGAAAAGTTAAGAAAAACTTTGGAAAGAATTTTTTAATTTAAAAGAAATTTTGAGTCTTTCCCCCTCTCACTCACCCTTAGCTCGGTGTCTTTTAACCCGGACCGGATATTTTTACTCATGTATTGTCATATGCAACCTGTATAGCACGTGTATAGCACCTGTATAGCACTTGAATAATTTATTCATGAAGATTTTGCGAAAGATTAACCAAACTGTTCAAAAACGTCGTATCATGAATTGGAAAGTTTGGCTTTGTGTCATTCCCAAACTTCTTCCAAAAGTTATTTTTTGTTTACGTGGGAATAGTTTTAAAATCCATTCCAGTAAACATTATGAATTTATTGTAATCAATATGATATCTTGAGTACAACCATTCATTACTATATTTTACTTTTGTGATTTGACAAAATTTCAGCTATCATTCAACGAAAACTATATAACGATGCCTGATTCTCATAAATCAAAGCAAATAATTGCTGCCGCTGTCGGTTCATTGGCACTTACAGCAACACCTCAAACTTAATGCTTTGCTTTATTGCGTTGCCATCGAATAATCCATTGATTTCAAGAGCGAACGAATAAAGAAATACAAAATCAAAATAGCAAATCATAATTCGCATATAATATTGTTATTGTGCGCGCGCGTGTAGCGTGATATTTGTTACTTTTGTTCGCAATATCTCAGGAGAATCATGATTATGTATAAAGCCCAAAGACAAAAAAAAAGTAAACTTGGCCATAATTTATAATAAAGCCCATCAACAAGAAGAATAATTTTGTTTTTTCAAATACGTTTTTCTATAACCAGATCCAAAAGGAAGTTTGACACGCATACATAACTTGTATATCATTTACAATAATTACCCTATGAATTTCAAGTTAATATGCACGCCACCATTTGTAAAAAAAATGTCGATTTGCAAAAGAAGATTCACCTTTCGCTCGAGTAACGGTACACAAATCATCATCGAATCCGTGTGTATATATACAGGCGAAAACACGTTGCCGCACTAAACGCGCATCAAGAGTCCATGCCACCGAGACGTATAATAAGTTGGGCCCACTTGTGCCACGAAGCTTTACACGTGCGCATGAATTTGCACTATTTATGAAGACTAATAGGGGCCCACCGAAGTTTGTCAGGTTGTACTTACGGCCGCTATTACGCGTCCGCGAGGCGAAAAGTATTAAGCGTCGAGACAAGCGCGTGTTCGCATATCGAGGAAGAGAGAGAGAGCGAGAGAGGAGGCAAGGCTCTGCAATAGAAGCACGCGCCCCTCATTTGAATACAAGACTCCGCTCTCTGCGCTCTTCTTACGGTGTATAGTTTCTGACAAACGGTTACAAATTGCCGGGGTTCCAGCCAATATTTCTTTTCTTCTCGCGAGTGAGAGGGAGAGAGAGCGCAAGCAAGCTCTTTCGCGATAGATGTTTTTTTTTCCTCGTTTCTCCGCGACGACCGAGACAGAGAGTCAGAGAAAGAAAGAGGGAGAGAGTGAGAGCGCCCACGCGATGTAGCGTCGACTGCGTGGAGCCACAAGGAGAGAGGACGGTGTCGTGATTTTGAAGGGACGGTTTATATTCTTGAGGAAACAAAACAGCGTTCCAGGCGTCGGAATGATGAGACTTTTGAAATGAAAACTGATGGAATTCTAATTGATGGGTACGATGTAACGTCGAGACTTGATATATGCTTACTGAGTAAACAAGATCTTGAATATGCTGTATGTGTATCATGAGCTATGTTTATAATGATTCTAATGAATCGTTAGTACTAATTGGGCGGGAAATGCCGAGCTTTCAAAGTTTGATATTATGGTAGATGGATACCTATGAGATATTTTGCTTAATTAATGTACATTATATTTTCGAAATAATATTATAGTGCAAAATGTGCTTTCTCAGTTCGTTGGATATTTTTAAAATTATTTTGTTGCTTTAAACAATACAAATTTTTAGAATTCCAGATATTTATGGCTAAGTTATACCTATTCTAAGAGCTGTAGTAATATCATTTTTTAATTCAGTTGAAATAATGAGATCATGCGTTCATTCCGTACTTGCAATTTTCAACCATATCAAAATTTGATCATTAAAGTAAGATTTTATTTTTATTTTTAATTAAAAGTTAGATATTTTTTAGTTTCATTAATTAGACGTTTTTATATTCAAAACACGTGGTGTTTATCTCTAAAAGGGAAATTATGTAAATAATTATGTATGCTTTAATTTAATTGTTAGTAACAAACATTATATATATGATTTCGCTATAAAATGTCAGTGATTACATTTATGGTTTATGATTTAAAGTTTTGTTAGTAGCAGATAAATTCTATTTGGTGTAAGTTTAATTAAGTAAAGTGGGACTCATAGTTCATTCCTTCAACTTATCAATAGTAAATAAATTAATAGAAAACAGATTTCAGCAGTTTTACAATTAAATATCGAATCCATAAGCAATAATGATATAGAAAAGTAATAATGCCAACAAAATATCCGTCCACTTACATTCGAATCATTTCATTTTTCTATATCTTATACATCTGACATTAGGGAAGTTGATAGAAAAGTAGTGTGTCTTGTGAAAATAAGTCAAGCTTATGAGTGCAAAAATTTTATTAAATTTATCAAATAAATTCCATGCATGCCTAGAAAAATCTCGCACAGTTATACAACAATAGCCTCTGAGCCGAAATATTGATTCAAACTCATGTTACATTCGGACCTTTGACAATTTATTATTCCTCTCAGAAACTCTATAATTTTAGGTAATCTTATACCGAAAGCGTAAACTTCGATAAGGTAAACAGCCGTAACGTTTTCGCGTCTGCGTAAGTCTGGTTTCGCGGGACCTAATAAAATGCTTATCTGAATATTTAAGGAAAATGTGCCAAGAAACGCTCGCGCGCACGACGAGGTAATCTTTCGGCGTGTCCTACATCTTTAATTCGATGGGCTACGCTCCGCTTGCCTGCCCTCCCCCTCCTTCTGACTATTTTTTTTCCTTCTTTTTACCCTCCAAATCAGAAATTCGTGTTCAAAGGACCCGTCGCAGCCGCTCTCAAAGAAACATATGCACACACGCGCGCGCGTGCTCGCTCGCGTTTGTTTAAACTTTAAAACGGCGTATATGGGCCCCAGCCGAGAGAGAAGTAAACAATATTCAGGGAGACGTGCTGCTGGCAGTACGCGAACACGGAATTTCATATGGCGGACTATAATTCATGACGGTGGCGGCGTCGGCGATGGCCTTTACGCCCGTGAGCTCCTCTCTCTCTCTATATATATCTCCCTCTATCTCTCTCTCTTTCGGTTCGACGGCGCGTATATCGACCCTGTGAGCGCGGGCACCCGCGCCAGGAAGAGCCAGCCTTAGCGGCGCCCGAAAGAGCGCCACGCCGTGTGTGTGTGTGTGCGTGTATATAATATATATATAGCGCATTTGCCTCTGTGGCTGTGTCAGGAGGGAGGAGAGGACGAATTCAAGGAAACGCCCGCGTAACGTCGTTTTGCAACGCGAGAGAGAAGCGCGGAGAAACGGAATTCTTAATTCTTCGTCGATTTTCATACCGCGTGAATAATACAGGACAGACCGGCGATTCGTTCACGCCATGGTTCTTGACAGTTTCACTTTCTTATATAGAAATAATAGCTTTTTATGGAAATCACAAAATAATGGTTTTTTTTTTATTGCTTCGATAACATTTAATAAGTCCTTGCAAATATCGGATAATAATGTAATGGACATTGACTGAAAATTAGAAATTTACAGCTTTACTTTGAACGCGCGCGGCAGTTCCATGGAAATGAATGCGGTAAACAGCAAATCAGGCAAGTGCTTCGGTCCAGAGCTCAAAGCATTAGAAACTAAAATTTAATTAAATCGATGTACATCAAAGATACACGAACAGTACTGTAAAATCAATGGTTGATTTATTAAAACAACACATGCACTATCAATTTGTAATAGATATTAATCAATTTATTAAAGAAGGATTGTTATAATGATATCACCGAATGCGTCACCAGTCCATTATTGAGCGAGTATACAAGCAATTCTACAGAAAATCTACATTTGGCAAGTTCAAAAAATTAAAAAAAAAACATATGCGAAAAATCGATAAAAAAAGGGCCATTGATGATTACCCAATAGTAAGTTCCCAAAGGCGCGAGCAGATTTCCTACAAGAAAAAAAAGAGCTTTAATTTAAGCTAAGAATTGTTGAAATCGGCGTAATACGAAATTGACGAAAAATCGCTTATTTTTCGCGGAGTGTGTGGATATTCTGTAGAATTGCTAATATAACTAGTACAATATTACTAACAACTAGCAACGCTTTCAAGAACACGTGAAAAAATTTCTAATCCTGTACAGCGCGACCGATATTTTACGCTCGCGTGCCGCCCATATTATTTATTCCTCTAAAAAAAGGAAACTAACCGGCTGGAAAAGACCGCGCTTTTGTTTCAGCTCATAAACGTGCAGAATTCAATGAAAATTTCAGCCGGTCCAACGCGCATACACGCGCATATTTTCAATCAATTTCACAAGGTTTAAATTCGCTCGCCCTCCCGCCACACGAGATTTAATCGATTAAACGCATCGTATATAGTTCGTGCGGCCGCGCGCGCCTGATGCTCGATTAAATTGCATTGGAGCGCGCCTCGTTCACCCTCTCTCGCGTCCCCTTGAAATTACAAAACGGAAAATTCGCGAAGGCGCTGCGCGATAATTTCGAACTTTTTTTTTTATTCCCTCGAGCTGCGCTAATGGGATTCGCTATTCGATCCGTTATGGAAAACTTTGTTCGACACAATCTCGCCACGCCGTGGAAGAG
>JAPYZP010000188.1:0-38847 GCA_030522985.1 Torymus sinensis | reverse complement strand
TCTCTCTCTCTCTCTCTCTCTCTCTCTCTCTCTCTCTCTCTCTCTCTCTCTCTCTCTCTCTCTCGTATACTCATTTTCAGGACGCACGGCCTAATGTACAGTTTAGCGCGGTTATCCCCCGACGGCGACGGCCGTCTCTCCCTCTCTTCCTCCTCTATCTCTCGTGCCGGTAGTACAGTTTCAGTTTCCTTCGGACTGTGTGCTATGTGTGTGCGTGTATACACACACGCAAACATAGACTCGCTCGGAAAGTTACTAACGGCTCGCGCGCTGACACGGTCCCGGAATACGATATTATCGCCTCCAGTATCGCGCCGACGCTGCGCGCAGCGGTGGCGTTGGATTTCTGATAAAAATTTAGTACGAGCCGCGCTAAAGTTGCGCGCGCGTGGGATGAAACAATTATCGATTGTCCGCTGACAGTGTCCACGATGCTCGGGCGTGGATGTAATAAGTGCGCGGTAAATCTTGCGATGCGAGGGCAGGAACAAAAAAACGGACGCTTTTTACGAGGAGTGTAACTTTCAGGGCGGGTAAACAGCCATTTATGGCTCGACTCACGAAACGGTATATGCGCGGAAAGAATGGCGCCGCCCTCCTGATTTTTAAACATTAACGTTACCCGGTAATGGAGACCGTAAGTTCTCATTAAACGGCCGCGTGTTTGCTCTCGTTGATGAGATATTTTTTTTAATTAACCGCAAGTGTCTCTTTAAACATTGAGCGCGCCGACGATTGTACGCGCACGCGCCCTCGCTTCGTGTTCAATCTTTGAAGAATCTTAAGCGATATTGCGCGCTCCTTTTCGCTATATTTGCAGTTTTCTTTTTTCCTATTCACCGCGTCATTCGCAGTTCCAACTATATTATGATTCTAGAATGGGAGCCGCGAAAGAAGCCGAATGTTAACCGACGTGACCTCAAATGAGCCGGACGATGAATATATCCGAGTTGAAACGTTTGCATTAAAATGTTAATTATGTCCTTTGATGGGACACGGCTGACCGCGCGCACGCGTGTCTCTTTGAACTGTCTCGAGTTTTTAATTAGAAAAATAACCTGTCAAAAGGCCTGTACAGCGTTCAGCCATGCAGATATGTATTGAAAACTTTTTCAAAAACTTGTTTATTAGTTTTATACGAGCATTTCGCGCGCTTGTTATACTGCGAATAAATGTCAAAGCAGTCGGCTCTAGTGTATACTTTTCAAACTAAATAGCGCGAGATTTATGCCGAGTCGATATTTCGAAATTACGAGGACTAAAGGCCATTTTCTCATGCCGCTCCTGTATTTTATACCGATAAACTAGAGGAGGAAAAAAACTCCTTTCCCCGACTTTACGGTCCAAATAACCCTTTCTCTTGTACAAAATGACACACGCTATGCTCGAGAAATCGATACACACTCACACAGGCACAGGCACGCACACACACACACACACATATACACACAATGACAGTCCTCTCTTTTTCTTTCACGACATGTAGAACACATACACACTCTGCCCTCCACTCACCCACGATTATTCAAATGTCATTTTAATAGTCAGATCAGAATCCAGCTGAGGCGAAGTGCATTGATGTAACTTAACCTTACTCGGTCTACACCCCTACCCCCTTCTTTCTTTTGCTGTACACCCCCGCCCTCTTTCAAAATCCCACATTTCGACGTAATTCTTATACTATATATATATATCTTTAAGGGTATTTATTTTATGGAAATAAGTTAGATTACACAAAAAAGAAAAAAAAATATCAGACAAAATAAGAATAGCAAGAAAATGCGGCATGCGTGGCAGTTGATATACGATACAACGTTATGACGGGCGCATATATATAATCAGAGACATATATCAGTGTTTGTGTTACATCTGTAAATATGCAATGAAAAGAATGAGATTGAACAGAAAGAACAAAGTAACACCTTGAGATGCAGGAGAAAATCAATTTTGTTTTATCATTGTGTTATATATATTATATGACGACGACATTCTTTCAGTTTTCCCTCCTTTTAGTTCTTGTAAATTGAGAGTATTTACCCAAAAGAATCATGCTATTTCGTATTTCTTTGACAGATACTCGTTTCCTTTTTTTTTTTAGTTTATTTCAATAATCAAACTTTACATAGAATAGGTTTATGAATAGCGTTACTTTCATTATTAGCATATATAAATACAGCGAGTTCTCATTTCAAAACGTAGATATGTACATACTATAACGTCATTTGTACAGGAATAAGTGCACATTTGAAACAAACAATATTTGAATTTAACAAAGGATCAAAATCGTAATATCGTCCTTGTTACATTGATTTAAAATATTAGAATGCGTTATTACGAAGGAACATTGTACGTTCGCCATATTAAATTTGTCGAAAACATCTTTTAAACAAAACAAAATTACAAAAGTAGTTTTTTGTATAAAGCGTACGTTTAAAAGAAGTGCCATCCATTTGGAAAACAAAGAAACTTCAAAATTTTCGCGTAGCGAATCTAGAATATCATTGACAATTGCGGGTCTATCTTGTCATTTTCCACGGGGCGAGGCCCCGGTAGTACACTTCAAAGATGTAACGTCAAATTTGGCTTTCGATCTTTTTGGTTTGCTTATAATAGGCGCTGAAACTTGGATAAATAAAAAAATGGGAATAATTAAACGTAAAATGAGAAATAAACGCTGCATGGTACATTGTTTAGATATACTTTCGACATTTGTACATGAAAGACTTTTCTTTGGTTTTGCAATTGATCTGTTCTATCTGTAAATCGTGTACTTTTTGTTCTCTTCTTTTTTTTACTTGTATTTTTTTTATTATGAAAAATTGGTGTGAGTCATTAGAAAGTCGAGTTTAAGAGATAAAATCATGCTATTATTAACATGTGTGTATTTCTTAACGTTCATTTTGATGTGTCCTACACGACTCGGTGTCGAGTCGCATTCACGAGTCTTTAAATTGCATCCGAGTCACGCTCGTATTTCAGGAAAAATCATTATTGCGTTCATTCATTTTTCACGTAGCGCTCTTGTTTTTTTGCCGCGTCACCAAAGAAAATCACAATCATCGAGAGTGATTTTTCGAACACGAACTTATCATTGTTTTTCGAAGCAAAAATCGAATGGATTGCACTTTTTATGCCGGACGATGACGAAGATAAAATAAGAGTAATGGAGAAAAAGATACGAGAGCAAACCTTTTTTATTATTGCTTATCGCGCGTGCTGAGATAAGGTCGAGATTTCTTTATTTTTGTTGAACGATGGATATTTGAAACAGTAAATCGTAAAAATAAGTGTGGTTATGTTCACTCTGCTCGTAAAGTGCACTGGAGGAGGAGTAGTGATGAACAATATTGTTGAATTAGACATTAATAGAAGGTAGTGGTATCGTGTTTATCACCCGATGACGGAACTTGACTAGACTGTGACCTGTCGATGGCTTAGAAGATGGCAGCTGTTATAAAAAATGTAATGTTAAAATTGTTTGACGTTATTTAATTAAATTTTGTATTTTTCCTTTGCCGGGGCAAAAATGTTACTAGTTTAGTACAAAGAAATTTTTAATTAAAATTTTTTTCATATATTTTGTTACAACTTTAATCAAGTTACGAAAAATACAAAGATGAATACAGAAATATTTTTGTGACATTCTTTTTAAAATTACTCACTCATATGCATATCGTAGTATGATATTGCGCTACGCAGTTTGAAATGACATTCAGAGCGAAAGCACGCAATATATATATATTTCAGAGTCATTAAGATGAACTTTTTGTCCTTTTTTCCCCTCATTTTTCCAAAAATCGATGTTTAATATCCGAAAAATATAGCTGCCGTCTTTTTTCCTTCTACATATCGGTGCATCATTTGTCGTCGCTTCGTATAGTTATCCTTCTGTGTGCATCCAACTGTGGGGATACGATTGACTGCTTTTTACTTTTTCATTTTTTCGTATCTATCTATATCTCTCAAACGTTCGATGAGATTGGCTCTTAGCTATTTTATTTTGCTCATAAACATATAGGTGCATGCACATCATATACGAATACATACGTATTACATCATTTTTTCCCGCGACATGTATATGTCAGAAAGAGCTGCTACATTTTGTTTCATATTTTTCTGTCTTATATTACAAAAAACTGTTTACAACCTCGACGTTGTAATCAAAGGTGTTACAAACAAGAATGTAGGTACTCTATCAAACATAATTCAAAAACAATTAAATTTACAAATACATCATGTATAACAATTCTTGTATATTTTTTGTATATTTGAAGTATTTCAGACTTATTCTGACATGTTGTTAACTTTATTACTTACTATAAATATAAAATATTGAAGTTATCGTTAATTAAAATACGAATTTTCATCGCATGTCGCTCGAAATTTAGAGGAATACGAATGACAGCGAGAGCAACGACAATGGTAACGGGAGATAGTATCAGGAAATGTCTAGCAGCTATGCACGACTCTATTCCTTGATCTTGGCTTGTCGTTAATTTTGAACTTTGATGCATCCACGTTCGACTCAGTTTACTTTTTTTTTCTTTTTTCTCTTACTTACCTCTTGTTATTGCACTAGCATTTTTGAGAATTCGATGAACTTTTAAACCGCAATAAACAGCCGACAAAAACTTTCCTATCCTCGATGTTGTGCCTTGCATGTTGATGTATTTTTATCCCCTGTTCTCTCTTTCTCCCTCGCATGCGCATCGTGCATTTCAGTAACCATCCAAAATTTCTTGCAATTCTAGATGTTATTTGCTTATGCTAGTTTATTAAGATTTATTTGCTGCAGCTATTGAGGTCCAATATATCAATATTTTTGCATCGTTATTCGACACAAAAATGATGCGTATACTGAGAAACGATGGAAATCGTAACGATTTTTCCATGTAAAATTATTTTCTTATACATAAATAATATATAATATGTAACTTGTAGCTATTTTATTCCAATGAGATATTTAATATTCAGCTTATTCAACGAAACGAAGTAAATACACACGGTTATACAGGGTTGTGAATATAATATAAAAAAAATATATTTAATACGGGATAATTTTTCCATCTGATTTCAAGTATAAAATTTTAGTAAAAAATTCTATTCAGTTTATAAAATTAATGGATATATAACTTTTATCAATATTTTACACAGCTTTTTTCAACAGGATAATATTTCACTATCGAAAGTAATTATAAATATAACAGTGATGCTTTTTCATTTCTTGAAACATTTGATATTTCTTTAACATAATATCCTCATAAAGAATTGTTATAATATAAATATTCTCTAAAATTCTTCTATTAAAGGTTATAACATAAAATATTAAAAAAAGAAATAATAATAAATACCTTGACATGATGAAGTTTAAAAATTTTTTAATTTGCTAAAATTTTTCAAACGAATTCCAATTTACAGTAGTCACCCTCATATTTTTGAATTTTGAGTCGGGAGGAAATAATTTCATGGTCTTATTGATCTCTATGAGCATCTTAGGTCATATAAAGTTTCGGAAGTAGGACTATTTGATCGAATGTCTCGTTGTGGTTGAAATATCCGCACACTATTACAACAGTTTTGAAAAAGCGAAAAGACCGTGCAGTAGGGAAGTGACAAGTGGCCTCGCCTTTGCGATGATTTTCTAAATCGATACATAATCCAATAAAAGAACTGTCAATTGAAATCTTGTTTAATGCTCTGGGATAAGCAGACAAAAAATGACGTTTCAATATTAATGTCAGAAGGTTCTTGAAAGGACGCTAAAACGGATTTCTGCGGGAGCATAGAAATTTTTCTCTGAAATGCGAGTTGTGTAAATAATATCGATTTATCATTCACGAGGAAGTTGTTTAGTTTCGCGATTGCATAAGAAAAACGAGGATTCGAATTGGCACTGTTTAAATAGTGTAAGTCTTTCGCTTTATTAGAGGAGAAATTCAATAGAGAAAACTAGTTTCGCACTGATAAATATTATAAAACACAGATAATAATTTAAAAGAATTTTACAATTCCCGTTAAAAAATAGCACGTGTTACTCTTATGAATAAAAAATTAAACTAAATGGCCACAATTTATTCAAATATATTTCAGTAGCAAAAGAATAACGACTTTTATAACTTTTTTATTTATCGTTATTCTTCTGAATAAATCATACAACTCATGCGTATATTTCTGAAAAGGACTTGTGTCAGATAGAGTTAGCGAAAAATCGGGTATCACGACAAATCGGTGCTTTCATCGCGAAGTTTAACAGATTACGCGCAGTTTGTTCAACGAATTAGAGATAGCATCAAACGTGCAATTAGCAGAGACCCCCGTTAAACCCGCTTTCGCAGTGCCGAAATTTAAAAGAAAACGAGATAAGCCCCGGCGCGCGCGCGCGCGCGTTGGAGTCCCCTTAGTTGCGAGATTGCCCGTACCAGCGCGCTTCGGTAAAATTAAACAAGCCCGATATTATTTACACAGCCTCGCGCGGGGTAGAAGAGAGAAGAGGGTTTAAAGAGAAGGCAAGAAGTAAAGCGCGGAATTATCTTCCATTGATTGCGATGCGTCAGCGTAGAGAGACTCTTTAAATTTACGAGTAGTACAGATTGACTCGATAAAGAGAGGGAGAGAGGAAGGAAGGGAGAAAGATAGATACGGACGTAGAAGAAGAAAGAGGGAGAGAGAGAGAGGGAAAGAGAGATAGAAACTAGTGGTAGTAGGCGAAAGTAGGTTAGAGCTAAAAGGTATATATATATATATATATATATATATATATATATATCTGCAAAGTGCCGAATGGCCAGCCACGGATTTCGGCGGGTGGTCCGAGATTAGGTAATCACGTAGACGAGAGAGGGAGAGAGAGAGCGAGAGAGAGAGAGAGAAAGAGAGAGAGAGACGACACACATACACATCCGCGCGCGTTCTCTCAGACATAGACGTGTGGCGCAGTCTGGAGGCAGGAAAAAAAATGAGACGACTATATAGGCAAGGGTAGTTTCGTCTGCACACGCAATCAAAGGGGCCTCGATTTTTCTCTCGGCTCGACGTTAAATCGTGCTCTCTCTCTCTCTCTATCTCGTTCCCTCCTCTTATGTACATCGTATATACAGACTCTTCCTCTGTCTTCGTCGCTCCACTTGCTCTCTCTCTCTCTCTCTCACTCTCTTGCGCGGTATGGCCCCACAACGCCTAAAAACAAAGAAAAAAAAATGAACGAAGGGGGGCCCCGGAACCGAAACTAGAGTCTCCTCTCTGCAACAGCAGCAACAAGCCAATGGCGATGAGAAGGAGACTGGCGGCAGCCACGGCTGGAAGGGCTTCAAGCTGAAGCGACAGCTCAGCAAGGTTGATCTCAAGATTAAGAGCGGCGGCAGTGGTGGCAGCGCTGGCGGCAGCCTCGCGACGACGCCCACGCCCAGCTCCCAAGATGCGGTACTGCTTGCCGTTTTTCGTTTGTGTCTCTTCCTGTTAACGTTTTTTTCTTTGGTGTTCCCCCCCGTCGCCTTTTTTCTTTTGGTTTTTGTCCCCCCCCCCCCCCCCCCTCCCTCCCTCGACCCCTCACCGCCACCCTAGCCCGTGTCCCTCGCGTCTTACGTTGCCCGCCCCTTTGTTCACACTGTCTGTGCCCCCTTTCTCTTTTGTCTCTCTCTTTCTCCGTTTCTATTTTTTCCCTATCCTCGTTCCACTTGTGTCTTTCGTTGCATTTGGAGCGATTTTGGCGAGGCACCCGGAGGACACAAGTCGGAGCCGAGCGCGCCCGTGATTTTTCTTTTCGGCTTTTTATAGAAGCATTCTTTTTGTTTTAGCCACTGTCTCTATCTCTATCTCTCTATATCTCTTTCACCGTTTCTACATCTCTTTCTATCTCTCTCTTTCTCTTGCTCAAGCTTCTGAAGTCAACGAACAAACCTGGTGAAAAAGTTTCTCCGCTCTCCTTCCCCTCTGTCTCTTGCTGTCTTTTGTGTTTGGTCCTTCGACGAATTTTACACCCTTTGTCACATTTATAATCGCAGGGAACGGCTTGCGCGATGCTAAAGTGAGGCGCCGCTGATTCTTCACAAAGCTTTTCGCCCGTGTTTGCAAGGATTTAAGTTTAGTGGTTCACAGCTCGCGTGATATCAATCAAATTAATTAGACAAAGCATAGAAATTGGGACGGTAGTTTGAAAATTTAGTTTGAAGTCTTACCGGTACGTGGATCTGGCTTGGGATGCAAATAATCAGCTTGCGTTTTTATTTCTTTTCCCGTCGCCAGTAAAAAAGATTCATTTGATTAATTCCTATTTTTATTTATGTATTTTAAAGGGTGATTTATGATTAATTAGGTATCGATTGGATAGGCAATATATAGAAATTCGTTTTCGCATATTACGTAAAATATTAGCTCTTACGTGAGACGACGTCTCTTGACAAAATTACTCGATATAATAGTTTCCAATATCAGTGGAGGATAAAAACCGAAGTAATCATCTTTGACACGGAACCAATAGTTAAACTTGATTACTTTAGAAACGGTTACATAAATTGATCTCCTGCTGCTGATTTTCTCATCTAACCCTTTCCTCTACTTATGCTAACTAATAAAAATTATTACTTCTTTTTTCCACCTAGATAAATACACGCAACACAAATACACACACACACATCACACGATTTTCTTTATTTTTTCCATTTATAACATATAGCTTCCTAATGTCAGAGTTTGGGAAATGTTTTCACCAGGGAAAGTGTGTTACTTTAGTCACGCCTAGTTAGTGGAGTACCTATAGAGATTCGAAAGTCTTTTCGCCAAGCTGAATGCACAACGCTGCCAAAGACTTTCGAGGAAGAACGCACACACCTAACTAGAAAGAGTAGACTAGAGCAAGGAAAAAGCTAACTAATCAATTAACTCTTCGCAGCTCAACAAAATTAAACTTCTTAATCACGTGATAAATGTCGTGAGAAGGAAGCAATTATATTGGTAACGTCGAGCAATGTGCACTGTACAGCAACCACAATAGAGCCCGACTAACCTCCCCTGTCCCCCCTCCGCCATTGTGTGCCTCGTTTTGTTTTCTTTCTTTTTTAACCGTTGCTCGCGAGCTATAGAGGTCCCCTTGATTGGTCGTGTGTACGAGTATATATATAAATATAACGATGCCGGTGAATGAAAGCTATGACCGCTCTCTCTGTGTGCAAATGAGAACGAAACGTAGGCAAAAACGAAGGCTCATCCGAACAAACGCCCTCCCTGTGCTCTAGCAATCGGAGCGCTCTCATCATCATCAGCAGCAGAAATCCAGCATCGGCGGCGGCGGCGGCGGCGGCAGCGATAATCCACGGACGTTGTCCCCAGTGCAAAGCGTAGACATAGAAACGCCGCAGTCCCCCGATAAGCGATTATTAGCCGCTAGTGAAACGAACAGTGCAACGACGAGCTTCGCGCAGACAGCGACGACGGCGGAAGTACCCAGAGTCCCGGAGGCGGGCACCCGCGCGGCCGACTTCCTGCGCACGTCCCAGCGCGGCGACACGTCCAGCCTGACGGCGCCGGCGGCCGGCCCCATGGGCGGCCGCTCCAGGAGCGAGGAGCACGCCGAGCGGCCCACCAACCTCGCCCTCAACGAGACCACGGGCGGCGAGGCGAGGGACACGGTGCCGCAGTCGGTGAAGCCGCCCCTGCGCTTCAAGCGGGTCGTGCGCAGCCTGCAGGCCAAGAGGGCCGAGGCCCGGCTCCAGTCGGTGCCGAACATTAAGTACCAAAAGGGGGGAGGGGCCGGAGGAGGAGGAGGAGGGGACACGCTCGCCGTCTCCGCCGCGCCTGGCTCGAGGGAGTCCAGGGGACACGTCGACGAGACGCAGGCGGGCAACAGCGACACCTTTGCCGGCAATTTCTTGAGAAGATTCAGTAAGTTTGCCAACAAAACAAACACACACACCTAAGCATTATAGCCAAAAGTCAAAACTAGTGGAGTGTCATGTATTATGTTAATCTATACGTATGTGCATAATAATAGATAACAGTGAGATTACTTATTATATTTCGTGCTAGACAGTCATTTGTTTTTTTTACTACTACTACTATATACTTACTTATTATATACTAATCGATACATATATACATGCGTATGTTCATTTACCTACTTTTTGTATACTTCTCTCTGGTCTTATACCTTATGATATATATCTTGAGAAGACTTTTTTTCTCATTACAAAAGTATATATACGTATGTATTATCAAAGCATCGACTGCATTCGATCATTCATTTATGGTACTATGACGATATAACCATTCAGATATATAAAACTTAGTCACTTCTGCTTGCTTGTCACATATATATATATATAATATACTTACTGGGGTTGATATATACATTATCATACACCGTGCTTTTTTTCAACATTGGTGTCTGGTTGTACTAACAAAGATTCTTTTGATCCGATTTAACTGAACTAATACCATGTTTGTACTAATATCTGGAATTGACTACTTGAGTTTGGATCGATGTTAAATTTTACCTGTAACGATGTAATATTATATGATGTAACAATGACCGGACATATAACTGAATTACGAGAGTGTGATCACGAAAGAAAGAGCTTTGTTAATTATATCTGGGGGAGGCACGTTCACGCTCTGAGTGTGGGCAAGTTTTTAAACGTTTTTTTTTTCTATATCTGGTGAAAGATTATATATATACATTATCTGTACTAGACTAGCATGCCTTAGAAGTTCAAGGAAAGAGAATTGTATTGGATTATTCTGGTGTTCTTTTTTTTGCAGTATACACACACAACTGACATGATTTTGGTATTTTTGTAACTGTGTGTGCGTGTGTGTCTTTTCACCATTCGTACGTTTACTCTGGCGAAGATCGATCCCTCTCGACATAGTCATGTCGGCGCCATTGGCCAGTACACCATTGCGGAGGAATTAATATCGGTTTTGAGCTTTAATCGTTAACTTTCCGGTATGGGCATAATCTGTGGGTTTTACGGCTTTTGATCGTTATATATCACAATCATTGCCACCACCATCATCATGAGCACCACATTGCTGGCCTTGACCTTGAAACCCCGGGATTCGATCACTTGGCGCGCGGTTTGCTGTTGGCGAGTGTTTGAAATGCTCTCATTAACACACGCGCTCATGTACACGTATACCGTCAACCCATCGTATGTGTATCGCTGAATAACATTGTGTCCTCCATCCCCCACATCTATATATATATACACCAACACGCAACCGCGGCATTTCGACGTCTGCGCGCGAGGCATTTGATCACCTCTTCGTATTTATTATTATAAGTATTATTATTATTGGATACAGTCATTTCTCATTTAGCAATAAATTCAGCCAAAAACTTTTCAAATTGAATGGCTCTTTTTTGTTTTTTTTTTGTTTTACTTCCCTGTTGTATACATCATAGATACTAAAAACAATCACGATTCGTCACGCATTCGTGATACTATTATTGCTCCCTCTGGTGTTCTATTTTTATTTTTTGTAACACTCTATATATGTATCTGTTTTTTCTCGATGTATTTTGTGAAAAAAAAGAGAACGATATAAAAGGCCTAGGATGCTCGTAGATATTTATGTGTTATGTATAAAGTTTAAGTATGTACTTACGTATTAAACGAGCGTATATAAATTCACTGGCGCGGGACATTAAGCCGTTCGTCGGAGAGAGAAAGCGCTGCTTCGGGGGGGCTCGTTGAAACGATTGAATTTTCGATCGTATATCGGGATTAGGGCGGGAGGAAATAGTGGTAGGGGTCGCAAAAGGGATTCTACACCCCGCAGCCGCGCTCTGGAATAATTATACGCGGGAAAGATCGCTCTCGCTCTAGCGCGGATGCAATCTCGTCCTATCAACTTTGCATTTCAAAATAGAACAAAAGCACAGAAAAAAAAGTAAAACAAAAAAGAGAAGTGAATTTTTTTCCCAGTGATTATTGTTGTTGTTGAAATTGCAGTTTTGTTCCTCGATCCGATGACGTGGGGGATGCATGGTGTCATGACGTGGTTTTGGTTTTGTGGAAATTGTCTCAAGAGTTTGTATTAATCTTTTCATTTGTTCTGTTCGTTACATTAACATTTGGTTTGTCGCTAGTCGACGCTTTTAACCGTTGCTGTTGCCTAATTACTAGTAGATGTAGATCCTTTTTATTCAGTTATCCTTTTATTGAGTTTTTCAGTTGATTGGTTGAGCGAAGTATTTTGTTCCGGTAAGTTGGTTATCTTTTGGTTCTTCTTTTTTTTTCTTAGCATAAGAATGTACAATGGTAGACAAAAAAGAGTTTACTTTGCTAGGCAACAGCTAGTTTAATTTTTATTTTTACATTTATTATTTTGAATTTGTTTCTTTCGCGCGTAAAACGTTAGAATTATTTTTGAGATTGGACTGCTGTATGTAATTTTGAAATCTGGACCGTTGTTATGATTGATAATTGGATCGCCAGAACATTATCGTGTCGCCCGAAGTGCAGAGTCTGATATATTAGTCAGTCATTTAAATATTTTGAGCGCTATCGCAGAAGGAATCCAGGCCAGTGACAAATGATTTATCCATTAATAGAACGGTGTCTGAATAAAAGAGATAAAAATAGAGGGTGTCTACAAACTAACTTATTTATTTTGATATCAATCTAGTGATAATTAATAATTTTTTAAATGCAAATATAAGTCTTTAATTGATAATTTGAATACTCGATCATTTAAATATTAATACTTTAAATTACCGGCGGCATATTCCCGTAATAAACGAATGACTAAAATTTATCTGATCGAAGTATTTAATAAAATAATTAAACAAAGATTTTAAAAGAAAATCATAAAATTAATATGAAATATTAACTTTTATTATAAAGAATTATAAAGATATAAAACACTCACATTTGACGCGGGGTGTACTAATTTAATACTCAAACAGCGATTTAATAAAAACTATAAAATTAAAATAACGTGCAGCAGTCATCTAACAATAAGTTACTAAATAATACTTAAAATATTAATGAAAAATTCGCCGACGAGCTATCTATAGGAAGAGAAGTCTTTATTTTGACATTTTTTCAGGCTCAATTCAATTTCGTCTTCCCAGAGAGCAAGCATGATTCAGGTAAAAAAAGGTTCCTGCTGCTTATGGTTTATTTTCTGAGAACAAAGTATGAAGGAAAACTGATTTCTGCCTAATTTAGAATTTCACATTATTGATTAAATACGAAATATTATCAAGTTTTTTTCAGTATGAACAAATTATGATTAGATGCAATATTACTTTGTTCTCTATTCCTTGTTCTCCAATACCACAATCATCAGTACGAAATTCTGTTAATAGCTTTTTATAAACTACTAGATGGCTTGTTTGTACTAGTGATAGTGGCATTAATAATGACAACAATAATCAAAGTTAACAAAATAAATTATGAAATCTGATTGAATATTTCTTAGATCTAGTCATTAATATTTTAGTAATTACTTATGATTTCATTTGAGTTTTTGCGTAGTATTTAGATCCCTAAGTTTCAGTTCTTTTACAATCACGTATTTATTTTCAAACGCACTTTATACAAAAAATTATTTATCAGCACTTTAAACCTTTTTCTATTTAAATATAAAAAAATCCTTTTATAAATTACATAATCAATGGTTTATTCGAGAAAACTCTTGCGAAATATCAATTCCACGATTATCAAATGGAATTGACTGACTGCTATAAAAGACTCTGCATAAAAGCGACGTAATTATATATATATTCACTTGCAAATTTGTTAAGAGATCAACGAAAAGATAATAAGAAACTTTAGATAAAGTAGCAGCATTTATAACACCGTAGTTTTCTTATGCTCGTTTAAAACGTGCAATGGAATAGAATTTATAAATTACCCATTTAAAAGCTTTCTTGGATTATATTAACGTACTTCAGAATATTTATGTTGATCCTATGATTATTCCTATCGAGTCAACATGAATAAAATATAATCCTTAAAAGCGTTTATCTGTAGAAATCTATCAATGTTGTTTTATGTAACTGACGTATAAGTTACTAACTAGAAATTGACTAACGATAGCCAAAAACTGCCTGTTAGAAAAGTTCATCGAACGGATGCACGCTTATGTACACTAAAACTTATTTTTACCGATAACAACTACCCGTTCTATCAAAACTCTACAAGAGAAATGCTTTTTTTTATCGTTAATACACGAGCATGCGTGGGATACATGTAGCGTCGGCGAGTCGGGGACAAAAAAACAAAAGCGGAAAATTCGCGTTTCCGCTCGATTTCGACTAAAAATAAATCTAAAACTAAAAATACCATCGACAGAGCAGAAGACAGAGTGCAAAAGTTGTGAAGGCAGACAAAAATCCGTGAACTTTGCAAGTTCCACGAGGATGAATACTTCGAGGACTCTGGCGGGCGCACTGAAATCGCGCTTTAGTTCTCTTTTCTTTTTTTTTTCGGCGAGTGATCGTCACGCGACATTGCGCTGCAGTTCGAAAAAGAAAAGCGGCAATCCGCAAAGAGTTAACAGGGTCTTGGGCAAATGAAGCTCAGATAAGAGAGAAGCCGCTCGAGCGCGCTCCTCATTACAAACTAGAGGGATTCCTTAGAAGGTCTTAAGCGATATACCCCGGGCGAGCTCGACAAAATGGCTACCGCTGTATCTCGTATCTGGGTAAGTTATTTAAGAGGGACGAAATCTTCTATGTATATATATATATATATACAGGTTTACCCATGTACTCGTTACTCTTACCATTCGACAGCGGAATCCACACTATTCCTTCCTCTCTGTCTTTTTCCTTTCTCTCTTCGTGGCTCGGGTCACCACGCCTTCTTCTCTCCCTCCAGTTCTCGGGCTAATGACATACGAGGACTCGGGGGATTCCCTAATACCGTACCCCTCTCACTCTTGCCGCCCGTACTGGCGCATGCTTTTTGCCGAAGTGAAAAAAGCTCTACTGTCTCTTTTCCCGACTATAAATAATGATGAAATACAATTCACGCGAGACCGGGAGAGCTTTTTCCTTCGGCGGAAGTAATTTTTTTTCCCCTCCAAGACTCCGAACTCCGCTGATCGATAACACCGTATTGGTAGGGTTAGGCGAAGGGAGGAAGCTCTTAGGACTAGTCTCCCGAGTTTTCCGACGCATTTCCGTCGGTCGTCTCGGGATGTTTTATAGAAAGGCCACGGAGGCAGATAATGCGAATCAATTAATTGCAAGAAAAACACTAATTTTCCAAACACTTTCGGTATATATCTACTGGCTGCGTTATAAATGGATTTATAAACGTTATCAAAGTCGAATTTCGACTGCACATTTTTCAAGATGTTCTCAGGTTTAGGGTGTAGTAGAGAAGTTGCAAGTTTTATGATGAATCGAAGAACGAGGTCAATTTGTTTCATCAATCATGTATGCCGTTATTTATGTTTACTTTGTACGAACGTGATGCGAGATAAATTTTAACTATTTACATCGAAATATGATTATATATTTAAGCGTTGGCGTGACGTTGTATGAGTAAATAATTCATATCGTGGAAGGACTACGCAAAAAATTTATCATATTCCGCATGTTACAGCGCCCAAGAAAAGTTTGATTTTTGACAAAATGTATACTTTTATTAGTCTGATTTATACACGACTCACTATAAAGGCAGAGTCCAGCGATAACGAGAGAAACAGCAGCGATTTTATTGATTTTATATTAGGCCCGCAAGAATAATCATTTTGTAAAATAACGGTTGACACCATTGATATGTATTTTGCGACGTTATCTGAAATTTTGTAATGGCGTTAGCGTGTAATTTAACGATTAATTGCTTATGAATTTCCAGCCACCCTCAGCGATTTCAGAGCGTTGATATTCACCCTCTATACTTTGTGGCCCTTATACCTCCCCGAATTCACGAGTCACCTCTACATCAGTTACCTACAGGTTTTACTATTCTTTTCACCAAACACATTTTGTTCCGTTTCGTTTTTTCTTCACTTCCTTCACTGCTCACGAATAAAAAAAACCACAAACAAAAAATTCTTGACAATTCACTTGTGACTATATATACTTGCACAATATAATATACTAGCGGTGCCCCGTAGGCAGAGACTAATGTGAAGCAATGGCTGTAGTTGAGTGAGGTTGGCAAAAAGAGAGCGAGCGCACCTTTGAATTTCCAGCAATTGAGCCACGCTCTCTTTCTCTCGCTCTGGCCTGCAGACGAGGGCGAGGGAGAGAGAGAGATCCCCAGCTGCTACGGCGACGCCCCGGTGGTAGGTGGACTGTGTGAACTTTGCCTGGTCTGTGTAGATGAACGGGACGTGCGTGTCGCCGACCGCCCCGCGCACCGGCGACTCCTCGGGAGCCGAGGGCGCCGAGGCCGGCGAGACTGGCGTCGCCGGCGACGAGTCGTCGTCGACGTCCGTGGCAGCGGCCGGCGGCGGGGACGAGGCTTCAGGTGGCGGCGGAGGAGGAGGAGGAGGAGAGAAAAGCCTTGGACAGGCCGCGAGCGCGCTCTTCCGCAGGTCCGACGCCGGGCTGGCGTCCGGTCGCACGGCGTCCGGGAGCAGCGGCAGCGGCGGCGGCGGCGGCGGCGGCAGCGGACGAAGCCAAGGTATACGAAAGTTGCAGAAGTGTCTGAGCACCTCCGTCAGTCACTACGAGGGTGGGGGCGCCGAGGGCGGCACCTCCAGCGGCTTCGCGGCAAGCTTCCCATTCCATGCTCAGCGCAGTGTTGACGTACGCGGCTACGCAGCTACCACCTCCTCCCAGGCTTCTCTGACTACTTCTTCCCCGTTTATCCTCACCAACACCAGACAGTATAGCAGCTTCGGTAGTATTTAATAAATTATTAACAGAGCCTACTAATACTCTATCTATTGATGATGATTCATTCCACTTCTCTCTTCATTACTTCAACTTTACTGTCACTGCTACTCTACCCACTACAATATTGGTATACTTACTACTATAACAACTATCGATATACTTACTTTAGTTACTGCCTACAGACTTCCTTTTCTACTTCGTTCACTGCTACTTACTGTTACTGTACCGTCTAATGATGCTGATGTTTATTACCATGATTACGATAGTGATGATGATGATGATGATGATGATGATGATGATGATATCTTGTTATAATTATTATGTCTCTTGTACTATCCTGTCAATTTGCGTACGTGTACATATTATGACTCTCGTAGACACTGTTCTTTTAGCTCTACAGCTGCAATCAGCACACTATAGTTAAACAACGCGACTATTTATCTTTCACAATTTTGTTTGCAAAGAAGCCCACTGTGAAACGTTTATAACCAATTAGAAATTTCGAATTTCGATGATTCTTTTACTTGTCAACTTATTTTAATAAAAGAATATTGTAATGTACAAATTAAAGTTTTGCAAAAGTTTGAGTTCTTAAGTGATTTGCATGGGTCGTGAAATGATAAGAGAATTGCAGAACTCATATCTTTTGTTCAGATTAAAGTTAAATTTCTTGACAATTTTTTTTCTCGTCTTTTCATTAATAGTCGCATCCCCATTATGGGTATTAGCGACTAGAAAATTGTTAATATCTAGAAGCATGAACCATTGAAATTGAAACATTTGTTTAATTAGATTACACACTGATAGTGATCTATTCATTAGCATGCGAGTTGTACTGATCTATCTTACAATTCATCTATACTACTTTCTAAAACTTTTCATATTCCGACATTATATTGCTATGAAAAAGCTTTTATATGAATATTATGTATTTTACAAAAGATTTGATATCTCTCGTATAAAATTACTTATCAAATTAATTTTAGAGTTATATTAAAAGATTTAATTTACTTTTCAAAGACTTTCAGGACAAAAATGTATTACAATGGTTATTAATTTTGTAAATAAACTTTTGCATAAAACTTTAAATTTTTGCTTATGTTAGTTACATTAGAAATCTACAACTGTGCCTTGTGATACGATTAAATTCAATAGATTTTAGTAATTTAATAATTTATAAATTATTATATAAATAAGCAGCTGCATATATGTAGTTATTTCAACGTCAGAAGGACTAATCTAATTAGAATTGTAATAGCATCATCAGAATTCAAATTATCTTATTCCAGCAAAGTTTTCGCGCACACACTGCACCGGCGCATTCACAAAAAAGCTCTATTACAGCAACAAAAAAAAAAGACTAATTGTACTCTATCCTCACTGCCACTCTTAAAAAGAATACAAGTTTCCTGTCAACAATCAGCTAGCTCACTCTTCACTCCTTAAGGATTGTACCAATGATAATGAATGTGCTGTCTCGTGTATATATATATATATATATACGTATACTCATTACCTATTATGTGATCGAGCGGTATACTTAGAGATTAAATCTTTCACTACGTAGCTAGCTCTTTTTCAAAAACACTATGTCTTTCTCTATCTCTCGCTCTCTTCTCTGAAAACAATGCCTTCGCGAGTCTTAGAGATATAGCGGGTGCTAATACCACTCGGACGAGATGGGACAGCAGGTATGAACAAAACGACAGTTGTTCGCCGAGGATGAGAGTGCGTGACTCAATTTCGTCATATTTATGATTCTTCGCCTGTTTGTGTTGTATGCATTTGCACTTGGAATACCGACCATTCTAAGGTAAGCTTTCGTTCTTTGTGTGCGCTGATTGTGAACATTATAGCATTTATTAAAAATATATTGATAAAACATAAATCTAAATATTGACAACAGGATTCGATTTGTTTGGTATGATTTTTCGAAATTTTATTATTGTATTTTATTGTTTCTTATTTTTACAACAAAGTTATTTGAATTTTTTATCACGTTTTACTAGCTTCAAATGTGAACAATGTTATAAAATAGAAAAATCGTCAAACAAATTAGAATTTTAAATATTACCTAAAAATAAACCTAAACTTAAAATAAAAGACGAATCGTAAATGATGGGTTAATCATGGGTCAGGCGCTCTCATCAACGTTACATGTAAAACGAAGACTGCGAGACAGACATACACCGTTGAAGATGATGAAAATAAACTGGAATCGATCAGAGAATAATACTGTCTGGTTTGCGCCGTTGCGACTCAATGAACGAAAATGACCAGCAGCTGCATCTCCTGGCTCACACGCGCACTCGCTCTCTTTCTCTCTTTGCTTATATCTACTATATATATATTTATATATTTATAAAAATTTCATCTTCTCTTCCTCTGTCTGCCACTACCTATTATGTGATCTCTGTGCGTCTGTTCACCTGTTTGCGTTAGACTTCTACACCTCTGTTCAGTTGTTGTGCGGTTTATGATTAAAAAGAGCAATATAACAAAATAAAAAAAAGCATTCAAAACTATCCAAAAAAAAAAAAAAAAAAAAAAAAAAAGAAACTAAAACGTGCTCACTTGCGTCAATAAACGAAAGATATGCACCCTTTTTCCACGAGCCTCCCGGCTTCAGGAGGCCCCTTTTTCTCTGTATAGTGTCGCACCTTCAATGGGATACGTTCTCTTGTGTTTTTGTCTGTTCTAGCAACTTTTTATCTCTGCTTTATACTGTCTCGGATGAGTTGCTTTTAATATATGATTTCGGATTGAGACATGATTATATATATTATATCTATTCTGTCCGCGATAATATCAAAACTGCTTTGAATGAAATTCTTAAACTTTAAACAAAATCAAACTCTTAAACTGTGTTTAAAAAGCCTGAGCATTATGAATTGTCTTTAAAGGAAGGAAAGCAGGAATAAATGGAATAACATGTTATGTGGGTAATTTTGGCGGGCATGAAGATACGTAATGATCCTGTGCGATTGTATAACTTGAGGGTACTTGATTTGGTATATAGTTTTAAGCTAGAGTAAGGTTGTAAATGTATTTTAACAAACTGCAAGGTTCTCTTTGTTGTAAGGTGTGACTCTGTGGAAAGCTACTTTGTATGAGATGTTACGGGCTATTTGATGTTTCTTTTGTTGATGCTTCAATTTCGACAATTTCTATTATAGTAAAGATTTATCAAGATTTTCAATTGAAAATTGTAGTAAATGAAGTATTGGCGAAACACGCTCAAATTAAGTGCACACTATTTTTACCGAACTTCTTAATTAATCTATTTAGAAATCTACTAACATCTTTTATATGTGACTCTTCCATGCTTTTATTGCGGTGAACAATCTCTTGTTAATTAACTATCATACGAATTAAAATAACAATTTGATAGATAAAATAAGAAGTTTTAGGGCAGGAAAGCAATGTATTTTATTATTACTGGCTTTAAAATCGCGTGGGTGAAATAATGGGGGTGTGGGTGAATTTTACGAATAGCAGTCAGATGGTTAAATATATATTCGTTGATTGGCAATTAAATAGATTGACCGTGATTCGCGTGAAAGCGCACAGGATCAGAGGCTCGTTAAATCGGTCCACTTCATAAGTGTGCGCAGTTTATCGAAGCGCGAGCGCTGTTCGAGACTGTGCCAAAAAAAAGAGAAAAATAATCACAAGATCAAAGCTGAAAAAAAATTAAAATTAAATAATATGTATTTATATTATTATTGTTGTTGTTGTTGGGTTTGTCATTGTAATATTTATTACTGCACTGTCAGTACTTTAAGTCTTATATCACTATATATATATATCGATTATTGTTGCTACTTTAGTCGTTTCTTGGAGAGACTTACTATGAGAAGATTTATCTATGAATTCTCTTCGTGCATGCTTCAGTAGAATGAATTTCAGAATCCAACTGTGGCCCTTTTATTTTCATTATTAATCGATTTAATTTACTTTCCAAAATGCTGGCCGAGCAGATAAACTCGACAGTTCATTCCAACGATCTCGTAGTTCGAGTATGTCCTCGCTGGAAAACATTGCCACTGAAACCGTCAGCTGCCTTACTTTTGCCGATTCCTACACGAAAAAGAGCGGTGAGTATGCAACTTACAAAAATGTTGAAATATAGTACATTAACCAACGACGATGTAGTTTACTGTCCCAGCGAAGCGAGGGTAAAAATCCCATGAGTGAAGATAACTTGAGTACATACAATATTTTTTAACGAGTTATGTCCAATACTTCTTATTTACACGTTTATTTTGACTTTTAATTGCTTAAAATATGAATATTAAACAATCGATATTACATTTGTTTACTGTAGAGTAATCGTTTACCAAAACATTTATAAGTTTAATATGCAAGCATCCAAAATATTTATAATGTTTTTTTTTCTTCAGATTCCAATGCCTTGCCGACTTTATGGATTGGCACATCTTCGGGTTCCGTACAAACAATTGTGTTTAACATACCTGCCTCTGGCGACAGACACGCACAGCCTGTGATTATTTCTAGTTGTAGTGAGTAACCAATATACTAGGACTGTTTACGACTTGATAATTTCATAACACGTTTCAAATATCCTTTAATACTACCTTTAAATCTATCAATTATATTATCTATAGATGGCTCTACGTTTAAACTGAAAGGATGCATTTTGACGATGTCCTTTTTGGATTGTAACGGAGCTTTAATTCCTTATTCCTATGAATCCTGGAAGGATGAAAATGCAGATGCCAAGGATCGTAACAGTACGTTTTTTATAATTTGATTTATCAATTTCTAAATGTTACATAAATATTTTATTTAAAAAATAGTCTAACTTCTAAAAATACTGAATAACAATAATAATAATACTTTACTTAAATTAAATTATTTTTTTAACGTCAAGTTCCTTAGGTCACCAAAGTTAATTTCAATGCTTAATTTTCACACGGTTATATAAACATCAATAAAAAGTTGTATAAATTTTTTTAAAATGATAAAGAAATTATGAGAAAAGCTCGTTTTACAGAGAACCAAGGGAAATTTTCGAGTACGCGGATGTCACCCTCAATTAATTCCCAAGGATCCGGTACAGATGCTTACGAAGATAGGCAATTTGTCGTGCTGACATCTGAGAAACAGGCCAGAGTTGTTGCTCTTCCATCGCAGAACTGTGTCTATAAACAACAGTTAGCCGAGACTCATATCGTTATTAAAGCAGAAATAACGTCTTTGAAAGGTAACTCTCTGTTTTCTCAAGTTTTTTCCCATTAAAACATTACTGAGCACTTCGGGATAGTTTTATGAAGAAATATCAGTGCGAACAACGATTTTCAGTTATAATTGAGTTTCCTAATTCTATAAACTTATCAAATAACCAATTTGTAGGTATAAGCGATTTGAAATGCTGTCATTAGTCACAGGGATCTTTACTTATAACTGCGTCCCATTTATTCATTTTGCACTTGATTTTCTTTTCATTCTAATAAAAATGTTTTTATTGTTGATGTTTATAAGATCATTTATTTTTCATAAAATACAAAATATTTCTATACTAAATCAATTTTTACCTTACATTTACAGATAGCGTCTGCTTGGTTTGTTACGTCTCGAATGGTCACATATGCACCTACAGTTTACCAAGTTTAAGGCCACTGATAGATGTTGATTTTCTACCTGTTTCGGATTTAAGGTAAGATTGGCAAGAATGTACTTAAAAGCAAACTGTAAATGACTTATCACTTGTGTGTTTGAAATAATCTACTAATCACTATATCTGACGTACGCACAAATGTCTGGCATATCCGATGGTGCACAATTTTTATTGCAGTTCATTAATGCTTTGTTTAAACCGAATAAATCAATATTAATAAAATTGATTTAACTAAAACAAAAAGAAAAATTAGCAAACAATTAACAAAATTCATGTATGCAAGTCTACTAAAACCACAACTAAAGAAAAACAAATGAAAAATTTTGATTACACAGCTGTTTCATATAAGATGCTTTATTATAAGTTTCGAGTCTGTGCAGGTGAATGTTAGTTTACTCTTCTTGTTTTTTTTTCTTATTGGACTGACGCGTGCTTAGATGCGCCAAACTTATTTTTTCTTTAGATGAACTTTAGCACATGGAAGATACTTTTTTCCTAGATGTCACCAACACGTCGCTCTTCGCGAGCAAGAAATAGGATGTTTTCTTCTTTATCTTTTTAATTAATAGCTATGTAAAAATGCGCGTGACAAGGCGAATTAAATAACCATTTCGGCATGTTCTAAAGATTTTCTCTGTTTTATTCTCTCTTCGATGACACGTTATTGTGCACTATACATATACATTGTTATATAGTATATACATGGAGAAAGGCTCGAGGCATGATCGATGTAGATGTTTTTTTATAGCACACTTTTGGCACAGTTTTTTCTTTCATGGGATTGTGTTCTTTATGAAGCCATTCTGAATACGGTCTCATTTATTAAAGATTAATAAAAAGGTGTCACTAGTCTCATGAAATTACTAGCTCTTACATGAAACCAAGCACTCGAAATTCTTCGCAGTGAAAGATGAGTGGGATATAAATAATGCTTCGATATAATAATTGAAACTTAAGGAAGTTAATTTTTAAAGAATTTTGAAGACGTTTTGAATTATTTTCTAGTAACTTAAAATCAAAGACGTAAATCTTAAGGGATGACTGAGGTGGAGAGATAAAATTTGTTCCTATTCATTGTATGAAAAAATATGGGTTCCATATTGTAACAAAGCACTTAAAATAAGTATTTTTACATGTTTTTAGTCCTAAATATTAAATATATACAAAGTTATGCCTCTGAAAGTAGTGAAAAATACTTGATCTTTGGTATGGGGTATGCGCATTAGAAGTTTACGCTTAGCCTGGGCTCTTCTAGAGCATTTTTTGACAACCGAAACTACCAAAATTAGTAGGTAAAATAAGAAATGGGATGGATTACTGTACGAATTTTACTATTTTTAGTTAAACAAATTATAGAAAAAGAATTTTTTTTAGTAATATGATACTTTAACCAAAAAGTATTGCTTATAGTATTTAAAAATAGTATCTGCTTTATTAGACAAAAAAAAAAAAAAATTATGCGCATACCTCTTTTGGAATATTGAAACAAATTAATTTTGAGAAAACAAACTTTAAGCTTTTAAAACAGTTTGAATAAAACAAAACTTTTAAATCGTGATAAAACAATAAAAAAAAAAGAAGAAAAATTTTTGTAATACAATTTTATATCATTTATTAAAAAAAATAAAAATAAAAATGAGATTTTTCAAAATTTTTGCGTTTTTCCACCTCAGTTTCCCCTTAATTTTTAAATAAAACTAAATATGATAATGTTAGGGATATATCATCATGTTTGCGCAAAAATGACTTAAATTTGTCTATGGGGTAATAAGATCAATAAGCTTAGATATTTGTCGGCAGTAATAATAATAAAATGTGAAATAATTATAGTAGTTTCAATAAATTATATTATTCTAAACTTTGACAATAATTATAGAATTTATTAATTATTTTTAGTAAAATAAAACAGCTTCAATATATTCTTTTGTTTTTATAGTAAAGAAATTATTTTCTTTACAAGTAAAAGCATACATCACCGCTCCTTTTACTGCAAGATATTTAGGGTGTAAAACATACTTCATCGTTTTCATTGACATAAAATGTCTTTCTCACAAAGCAAAATAGAGGCCGGAGCCGAAAACATTCATTTAAAAATTTTTTCCTTCACAAAAGAAGTACAAGTTGCCAGGCCACTTCCTGACCCTCCGACAACAGCGCGCAGATAAAAGACAAAAGCAAATCCAAAAAAAAAACAAAAAAAAAACAAAAAAAAAAACAATAAGACGCGTGCAACTATTTTTATTGACTGTTCTCCTGTCTGTATAATCTCTAACAGTTTTCAGACTACTAAACACGGCATAGTAGACCCCATGTTGTCCATATGGGGTCACCAACTCTTTGTAAATGGCGATACCGACCAGTAAGTCGTCAACTAAAAATTCATTATCATCATAATAAATATATATTACACGTAATACCTTTGGACAACGAATTAACACCGTAGCTAATATATATCATAATAAATCACCTCGCTTATTCACCCCTCAGATTTTAATTTTCTCTTTTCTCTTATTCTCTTTTTATTATCTTTCGTATATCTTTTATCTATCTCTTTTCGAATTCTTACCTTATCTTTCACGTTTTCTTAGCACATCCTGCGTACGTAGCTGTTAGAATTTATGATTACTGACTTTTTAATTTCACTTTCGTTTTTTCCTATAATTGTACACGAACCTTTTTGTGTAGAATAGTCGATGGAACTTTTGCTCTGCACTTTGAGTTTTCTAAGTACGAATTAGTAGAGCTTCAGCAAACATTAACGCTTTATGTGTAGAGTACATATTAGCTCTGATGTTTCGCGAGGTTCGATGATTTGTTAATTTTTCCTGCGTTATTACAGAATCTCTAGGACTCTCTGCTTCAGCAACAGAGGCCATGGACTTTACTTGTCATCACCGACGGAAATTCAAAAGTACACAGTTTCCAATGAATTTTGGTTAGTACGAACTTATTAATAATATTTTTTTTATGCAAAAGATTTTAAAATATTTTTATTTATTTTCATAAAGCAATTTTATTTATGAATAAAAAAACGAGACATAATAAGAAAAATATTCTCCTTAAACAAAGTTTTAAATTACTACTTTACACATATTAATTCTAATTGGAATAATAACTTGATTACATTCTAATTCAAGCTTCCTTAAATAACAAATTACTTTAGTAAACAAAAAAAAAATATATTTTTTTTCAAACTGAGAACTAAATTATTAGTAGGTAAGTAGTATTAATACAATTGAAAACCAATATATTGTTGCAAAAATAAAATCTGTAATAATGTAAAAGTTAAAACTGGAGCGTGCTTTATTTGCTTTATTCAAATGAACAATTTATTGTACAACTTGTATACATAACTGGACTCTATCATCAAGCATTATAATTTTGTTTCTTTTGTTTTTTAAATCAACGTAGGAATTCTCTAACAATGTGCATTATCTTCTGCTAGTGTAGGCAATGCATCATTGTGTATCGCTATCGATCGCTGCAGAAAAATGACTACGATCAATTAAAATAAAAGTTTTTTACAGTAGTTATTTGCAAAAGCATCGTCTAGCGTGACGGTCACAATGTTCGCGTGCATACACGGTAGCAAATCTTTAAACATAAAATCTCGATCCATTTAAGGATTTCGTCTAATCAAGTTTAATCTTACGAAAAGTATAATCTTACGTGAAAAATGTTGGATCGAAGCACATTCAGTGACATGATATATCTAAATCAAAAGCTTATCCCAACTGAGACAGAATAGCTGAACTTGTCATTTAGTTCTGTCACGATTTATCCCGTATCCCGTAGTATTCTTCGCGCGCAAGAAAAGTGTATATCCGATAAGAAGAAGTAAAGTCGAAGGAAAGCCAACGGCACTAACAACGAAACTTTCTTTCCTAGCGCCGAGCTGACCGAGATGATGGGCGATCTATTCATTGGCCTGGACATGCCGGAGCCACCGAAGGAGAGCTTCTTCAAGGGTCTGTTCGGCGGCGGCACCCGCCAGGTGGATCGTGAAGAACTCTGTAAGTATACCCACTCGGCAAAGTTTTGCGCCGCGCCCCCTTCATCTCACTCCTTCTCCTTCCCCATCGTGTACGGGGAGAACAAGAGTCGGGACGTCAAGCGTCTAACTTTTGCAGCGCGCTTCGCTATTGAAAATATCTATTAACGTTAGCGGGCGTTAAAACTTCTCCTTTTTTCCTACTTTTTCAATTAGGCTGATCGTTATTTATTATACCGGGAGAGACTCCACTAGCGTTTCGCTTTACCGCCGGAGAATGTAGAAGTTTTTGTAATCCCTGAGTGGGAGTTACTGTTAAACATTATAGTTTGGCAGGTGAGATTTAACTAAGTAGTACATATGAAGAGCTTTCAGGTTTCCGAAGTTTTTGAATATTTCTATCATTTGCTTTGTTTCCTATGAATGTCGTGGATTCTGAGAAAATTGACTTCAGCATTCATTTTTTCAAAAATACGTGAAAAATTTCGATCTGATTTAAAAGAATTTTTATTTAGTATAATATATTGCTGTACGATAAATAAAGAAATTTAAAAAACAAAGTATATCTAATTAAAAATATGCAAGTCAGTGATAGAGGAAAGCTCCTATTGTTAAACTAGTATAAATGTTGGTTCAGATAATTCTCCCCTTTCTTTTCTCCTTATTTTTCTTTAGCCTTTATGACTGCTTTGTCTTCAAGCAATTACCCCGTTTTCTTTTTCCTGTCTCAAGGGACAAGATAGTGCCTTGCGGCAGGTTCGCGGTTCTTTTATGCTTTTTAATTAATTATTAATAATATTTAACAATGTTGTGGGACAAAAGATCTGTTGTCGATATTAATATTTAAAAATAATTTATATTTCAACCGTTATCGTAGAATGGAACATATAAATAAAATTATACTAATTCAAAAATGTTCATTACACTTTAATGAGTCAAACCTTTTTTATTACTCCAATGGTAAAATAAAACATTTGTTGAGTCCAATATAAAAGTTAATGAAATTTTCAAGCAAAGGCAAACTAAAAATGCAGCACGTCAATATATTTTTTTTATACATATTTTTTTGTTTTCAAAGTATCAATATTCGAAAGTATTGACTCACGTTTTCATACGTATATTCTCTGCCATTTGCATCTTGCCCCTTGCAGTAAAACGTCAAGTCTGCTTTATAATTTTCCAATGGGTCAACTCATCGATTTCCTACAGTCAGGCACAATACCATTTCAGTCTCTTCATCCTCTTCGCATCGCAAAGTTTACAGTATACTCGTATCTCACAAACCCATGCCCGCTGCGTCATAAAGCGCCGATGAAAAGTAGTCGACGCGGCGTGTCGCGAAATCGCATTTGACACGCGAAGGGGCCAAGCTTCCGCGTGGTGAGAATTAATCGCTGACCGCTTGGGATACTTTGCAACTCTGTCTCTCGCCAGTAAAGTTCGTCCTAGACAAAGTTCGCACAAAGCGCGCAAGTTTGTTCGCGACAGATGTCACGCGCGCGCGCTTGGCTGAACTGCCGGTGAAGGAAAAGTCGCGAAGAGCAAAGAATGAGGCGATGTGTGTGTGTGTGTGCGACAAGGGTGTGAGTAGACAATGACAGGTGGCATGTGCCTTATTTGCAGTCGGCGAGGCGAGCGGCAAGGCGTCAAGAACGGTGGCGAACCGCATTCCCGGACCCAACGATACCACGGCCCTCAGGGAGCGCGTTGGCACGGCGACGAGCGAGGTGAGTTATAGTTAAATCCCATCAATTGCTGCTTGATTGGGATATTTTTACCTACCTTGTGTTTATAAGGAAGTAAATAGAGTTTGATTATTAATTATCACACATCTTTATAATAGGAAATAGAAGTAACGCTTAAGTCTTGTTTTACAGTCCTTTGTTGCGAAAATAACGGATAAAAAACGATTTCTTGATTTAGGCATCCATGGGTAAAGGGAGGGATTGGAAAACGTATTCGTTTTCCAAAAAATAATTTCTTTTCAATGTTCTACTATTCATGTATAATTTAACCTATGCTTTTCAACAGAGTATTTCAGTTTGTAACACGGTTAATCTTTTTTGTAATACCGTAAAAAATCCAAACAAACAGTGTATTTGAACCGTGACCTAGCTACTGAAAAATAGTATATTTAACAGTACAAAAAACCATGTTCAATTCATCATCTCATTCATTTATCTCCAAAAATATTGACGATTCTCGGATTAATATTAATAAGTTTAGTTTATCTATTACTCTTCTACAATTACTTGAAAGAAACAATTTTTCATTTAGCTAAAAATTCATAAGGTTCAATATATAAAAACATTTATTAATCATGACTGTAATAAAGTGATGGGAATCTAAATTTGATTTATGTTTTAAATTTTTTTGAATATCCACTACTGCTATCACGTCAAATATAAAATTAATTAACCAATCAATGTAACGATGCAATCAATCAAGTTTACGACTACGCTATGGTTAGATTTCATCAATTATTTCTGTGCTGTGTTCTATATATCAAATTCTACTTCTATCTAAAAGACATTCCTAGAATTTCAACGAGATAACACAGGGTAGTATTGCGTACGTTTTAACTGAAATATTTAGTATATAAATTCTTGAAATTTTCAATGCTAATATTCGTTTTAAAAAATTTGATTAGACAATAAATTGAGTTTCATTATTATTATTTCAACTGTCTAAAACTATTATTACTTGTGAATAAAGAAATTTTTAATGCATAATTATTCACATATCTCTATACTATTTTAATAACTTTTTGACCTTTGGAAAATAACTGCATGGAATGTTAAAATTTCGAGAGAAAAATGTATGCCTGGAAGGGTTGTAACTGGAATAAAATGAACAAAATCGATTTTACTTTTTTGCGCTGATGAGAGCTCTAGAAAAATGTTTCCAACGAATCATCTTTTTTATGAAAAAAAAAAATTGTATTGTTTTTTTAAATAATGTAATTGTAATAAAGAACAAGACGTAAAATAGTTTACAAATAATATTTATCGAGTTTAAAATGAGTTCGAAAAGAAATCCTTTGTTATATTTTGACCTACTGTTATTTGGTTAAAACCTAAAGAAAGTCTTTTGCCAATGGGTAAAATACAATAAATAAAGTCATGGTTTAACAAAATAATTATCAATTAAAACTCCTTCTTCTAAATGATATCATATAGTGTATAAAATTGATAGAAAGTTTATGTTACATATTAAGAAAAGTATTATTTTTATTCGTGCAATTAAATTATAATCATGAGTTCGAATAAGTAAATAAATTTTAATGAAACATTTTTTCAACGAAATTCAAAAAGAAAAGTATGTTTGCGTCGTATTTGAAAAAAAATATCTTACAATTTAGAACGAAGTATTGTAACAAAGATACTCGCGGCATAAATTTATTCAGGTATCTTTATTAATAAAGTAGTTAAAGGAAATGAAGTTTGTAAGAAACAATATAATAAGTACAATAACTTTATTACAATGCGCCTCATCTATTGATCTGTTGCTCATTGTTACTGCCTACAGCTATAACCTATTTCATACATTTTTTTCCTAACTTACATCTATATATAAAAGAAGTAGGTCAGTCTTTTCAAAGACTCTTCAAGATTTTGTATAATTTATTTATACTTAAAATTGAATTGTTATTTAAATTGACTTTTTATAATAAGGTTATCTCATTAATTTGGCTACCGCAATATATCTTATAGAGTAGTCATTTTTTACGTTAATTTAATAACTAACTTGAACGAAAGGCATTCTATAATTTCATATACTTGAATAAACTAATCATAAGAGTTTTTAACAACTATTTTAATAATACGTTCATCTTAACTCATCTCATTCGCCGAATGTATTTTTCCGAAGCTTCTCGGGGCCGGGGTGGGGGCAGCAAAAATAAATTTTGTTTATCGAGAATACGAGGTCACACCGACGCGTTCTCTCCATTCCCTATTTTGCGCATTTGTATGCATATTTAAAGACAGGCTCGCGTCCTCTCAGATTTGCTGCTCTCCTCTTTGACACTGTGTTTCTAATTCTGCTTTTTTTTTTAAATTCTTAGGTCGCCATGGCCCACCAGATGGTTGTAGAGCGGGGCGACAAGCTGTCGCAACTGGAGGAGCGCACCGGCCGCATGATGAACGAGTCCGAGAACTTCGCCTCGTCGGCCCACACGCTCATGCTCAAGTACAAGGACAAAAAGTGGTACCAGCTATGAGAGTGTCGCGGGATGCGCCCCCAGGGCTGTTGAGCTGGCATAACATACATATACCAACACCGAGACACGGACGGATATGCGTCCATGTAGCGCGAACGCGAAAAACAAGGAGGGAGAAAGGAGTAGCAGCAGCAGCAGCAGTGGCTGCAGCAATGAGAACGAAAGCTCCTCCGTCTTTGCCCTCGATGAGAGGAGGCAAATTTTGCGGATCGCGCGGGCACGCAGGGGGGTTACCCTTCAGCGCATAGGCTACCGCCCCCCTACACCCTACCTCCCCCCTTAACCATATGAAAAACAAAAAAAAATGCATATATATATTTCACGCGCCTTCTACCTCTCACTCTCTCTCTCTCTCTCATTCTCTCCCCCTCTCTCCCTTTCTGGTGGATTCGAAAACTCTGTCGTTGTTACACACACACACACACACACACACGCACATACAGAAACATACACACATACATACGAACACACACGCCACGCACACACACTCACACATACAAAGGCACGCACACACATACACACATACATATATATATATTTATATAAAAATATAAAGCTAGCCTACGTGAATAAAAAACAGTAGAGGAAAGGAGTTCGTTCTCGAGACGAGGAAAATACAAACTGAATTCTTCACGCACACATACACGTTTTTCGATACAGGGCGAGACGCTTACACATATTGGCGCGCGTGCACAAGAGAGAGGGGACATAACGTAAAATATTAACCGACAAAAGCCGAATAAAGAAACGAACAAGTTTCAGTGCGGCGGGACGAACGGCCAAGCACAAGTTTACGCACACGAAAACATACACGTTACGATGTCGCATCGCATAGCGCACGCGCGTGCGTACGGTTATGGCACTAAAGTGCGTGTTTCGAATGATATGAGGGGGCAATACATAGAACCGTAAGCATCTTCCCGCGATGATAAGGGGAAGCAGGGACGCGGCAGGACTCCGCGTGATGCGATCAAGGTTGGAGAGGGAACGTAGAATTTTAAAAGTAGTCAAATAACAAAATGAAGAACACTTAAAAACACACATCAGGAGGCTGTAATTATCATAGGGCGTGTATGCGAGAGGCGGGGTATATAAGTATATGAAGTATATATACAAGGTTGCATATGTATTTTACGGAAGAAAAAAATGACACTGACACGCACACATGTTACACAACTGAGATGACGGAGACGAGGAGAGGTGGAAAATTTACTTATATAAAATAAGATTAAGAAAATGAAAGAAACAGGATATATATATATATATATATATATATATATATATATATACACAAAATAAATATAAATATGAATAAATGATAAATATATACATAATTATATATACATATAGAGAGAAAACTCCGAAAGGTGCGCGCGTATGAAAGAATCTGCTGATTATTGAAACGGTGGCATTTGGTGACAAAGTTTTAACTGATGATTACTATTGTACGAGTCAATACGAAACAAAAGCACACAAACTACACACATTAATCCATTGTTTTGATAAATCACCTCGATTACAATCGATAAAAAGTAGTAGATACATATATCTAAATATATATATATCTAATGAAATGAAACAGACTATATAAGAGATCGATGAGTTTCGTTAATCCATTCGGACGTCCTGTGATTGTGAAGCAAAAGCAATTGTGCTTCTCGACGACTTTGTGATGACAGCATGCGACAGTAAACGAGAACAAGGAAAACGCGGAGGCAGCACGAACAGTGAGAGCCCACAAAATGAGCGAAAAAAAAAATAAAAGATAAATAGTGAACAAAACATTGCTTCTTTCGCGCGCAAAAAAATGAGAAAGTTCAACCTTGCACAATAACCGAGGCAAGATTTTAAAACGCTATGTAATCTGATTAAGGTGAGAGATGAGCGAAAATGAAAAGGGGCGACGCGCGGAGAGCGGCACAAACGAGGAAAAAAGCGGACAGACAATGTGGCAAGCTTGAAAAATGAGACGCGACCTCGGGTCGAAAGAAGAGAGAGAACATTTGCGTTGTTGGACGAACACAACAAAAAAAAGAAAAAGAAAAAAAAAGAAAAAAAATATGACATAAAGTAGTGCAGCCCGCATTCTTCTAATTATTGTGGTTACTATTAATTATTAATTACTAATTATAATTAATTATTATTATGCTTGCAAAAACTTAACAAAAAAGGAGAACAAAAAATTTGTTGACAAAAAGGCCTCAGCAGAGACGTTGCTCCGAATGAATTGACAATAATCGACTCTCGCCGAGTGCTGTTAACGGTAAAAATAAAAAAATCAAGTAACGTAAAAAATAAATGTCGCTCTGGTCGTGAATTTTGAGCCGCGATATGTTTCTGCTGTAAACTTCGTTCACGATGTTTTATGTGAAACTACAAGCAAAAACCAAAATGTAAGAAAGACGATAAGACACTGTTAAGCATGCCATAAAGTCAAAGTAAAACGAAAGGGTCGTAGTTACTTAAAAAAAAAAAATAAAAAAAAAAGTAAAATTAAATACTATGAGAAAAAAAACACGAAAAGCTGTAGTTACTGCTAGACGTGTTGTGTATATAACAGTATCGATATAGTAGAGGCAACAGTACGTTACATTAAAAATGACAAAAAAAATTAAAACATTTACTTGAGAAAAATATGTTGTAAGTTGTGCTACTTTCAGCGTTGGTTGTAAATTCGATTGGATTCGCCGTGCGTTCGATAAGAGACTACGTGAGATATGATAAAACGTTTCCGTAAGAACTTAATATGAAAAATATGGTAACTTTAGTCCTGTGCATGTATCGTGTTATGTAAAAGACAATATATACGCATTGATATATTAGACAACAATGTTGACGTGATAACGTTTGAATTAGAACGAATTGTTCGTGTTTTCCGCGACGGATTAATGATGAATAAGAAAGTCCTGTTTTCTACAGGAAGAAGAATATGTTAAATGTGATTCATTGAATATATACTGCTTCTATTATTCTCTAAATCAATATTTTTGTGATTTTATTATTAACTTGTTACTTTTTACATACATGTGTAAAAAACTGTTATTTCACAATGGTGGTTATATTAACTTTATTTGTGAGATTCATTTTTTCTTATGTTTAAATTCCTAATGAAATATTCTTACGTATAAATACTGTTATGTATATAAGTAAAATGTAGAACATAACCGAACAAGTATTCAAATATCATAGAGAAGTACATTTTTATAAATATTTTAATACTTTCCACCGAAAATCGCTGAAAGTTATGTTATATTTGAATATACATTTTAATGATGATCGTTGTTAAATACAGATGTTACGCCAAATTCCGATGATACTTTAATGCTATAAGTTTACTACGAGAAACTATTTGTTTAAAGTGGAAAATCTAGAAAAAAAACACTACGGTACTTGTTAATCGGTTTGTTCCTATCAACTCTAAACTGTAAATAACGTTATAAAATCAGCTACGGACAGGTAAAGTGAAGAGGCATACGCCGAATCCGAGTAATTGATTTCCGAGACTCGCTACTTACTTGCCGTAACGAATTACGGCTGAAGCAGCGTGTGTGGGCACATCCAAGTCGCGCACGCGCGTGCGCCAGTCATATCCGGAAACCACCTTATTATGAAGCATTTTTTTAGCCTCACGCGTAGCTGCGGCGATTATTCTTTTTCTTTTCTAGCGCATACACCAGTTTCTGTGTTTAAGAAATCCACAAACAGCAGCATGCAAAGTCGTTCGTTTTTTCGCGATGTTTACGGTCGTTGATAGTCTCGCGCACGTCGTATTCAATTGGATTTACGGCGACCTTGAAACATCGTACTGCTTCCATAGCAATAACTGTATAGTCGATGTTAATGATCTAGTCGTCACAGTATAATGAAAAAATGCTCTATATACGTTCCCATTCCCCTCCAAAGATGAATAAAAAAAAAAGAAAAAGCTATTAAGCTAACAAACTTGAAACTACTAAGAATTTTTAAAAGTTAATTGAATGTTATGATATACATTTTCTTGGACAATATATTCTATTCACTAAACCTTGTCCGTTTTAATTGTACAAAAAAACAAACAACATATAGCGAATTTTCTGGTGTAAGTTTAAAATAGTACAAATTCGACGAGCTCATCATATCTCTGCATTTAGTGGCACAAGCGCGGGCGTAGGAATTGTGAGATGCGTATGTGAAGGGGAAATTAAGTATTGCGCGAAGAGGAAAAATTACTTGCGTACCAAATGATATCGGAAACTAGAAGTCGGGACGTTACATATTGTACATCTTACACACAGACAAGAGCAAAAAAAAGCGCACACGGTTAAGTAATGCGGGAGCGGAGGCGGAGTAAAAGCAGATACATACAAAAAAAGTTTTAAAAAATTTAAAAAAGTACTACAAGAGAATAAATCACGGGGAGCTGAATGTATTTTTTTAAATGTGTTGGCGCTAAGCGCACCGATTGTAAGATATAGGCGCCTAATTTTTCCGTTCGCGACCACCTTTTAAAAAACCGATTGATCTTTTTCGCCGCGGTTTGCTAATTGGGTTTGCCTCCGAGATTGTATAAACAGGTTTTTAACCGAAACAAGGAGATACGCAAGACGATGGAAGTAACATGGGGGGGGGGGGAGGACAAGCCACGTACGCTGGCAGATGAAAACACAGACGGCCATTGTCGAGCCAGTTAAAGTACAATGCGGAAAGTATTCTGATATTCTGAGGACAGAGTGAGAGATAACGGTGACACTGCACATGTGTTTCCGAATTTCGACGGAAATTCCTTCGGTGACGAGATTGAATAAGCATGACTATATATTTACGGTAGTTCAGATGAATATATGATATAATTAATCAGTGAAAAATGATTAAACTAATTAAGACGAGTTTAAGAGATGATAAGAAACTAAACAAAAAATAAAAAACAAACTATAAAAAGTATATCACCTTGGTAAAGATGGATTTATAAATGCTCGCTCGCGGTGTTGCTTCAGTTTTGCGTTCAATTATATAAAGTATATATAAAAGAAATATATTGAAAAAAAAACCTTCGAAGTCGATGGCGATTATGCTCGGTCGCGCTTGGATTTTAATGTCGTGTATATCGCGGGAGACGAGTCTTCTCCGTCTTTCTGATGCGCGCATTGACGTATTCGTATTTTAATGAATTAACAGTTATTCTTACTACGATTATTATTAAACATTATTATTATTAACATTATTATTATGGTTACTATATTATTATAAAAAAGATTATTGCTATAGTTACACGAGGAGTTTTCACTGTTAGCGGCTCAGGAACGCTAGTCAGACAGTTCTCAGATTGTCATAGTGATTATTTATCAATGTTATTGTTTCTCTGTCATTTTTATTGTTTCAAATTTTAACGTCGTTTTACTGTATAAGTACTGCCTTGAAGACAGACTGTAACTTGGATCCGGATAATAAATGAGTTTGAAAGTACCCAAAGACTTTTTGTTCCTTCACAAATATCCCTTTAATGTACTTTATTTGCAACTGTTTATACTTGACAGAAAATGAATAAAATTCATTACATTATAATAAACATGTTTATTTTATCCTACTCATATGTCAAGGAATTTTATTAGAAATAAGTCGAGTATAATATCTAATATTATTTTATAAATTTTAGTGTATTCTATATTGTTGACTAATTTTTATTTGAGAATAAAAATAATTCAAAGTTATTTGTAAGTCTACTTCGTATTGCTGATTCAATGTTATTTTTTTTCATCCAATGAATTGGAGGATGAAAATCCTCTTTGACTATCTCACAATTTGATGTTTCTACTTGGATTCTGTAAAGTTGGAAATGTTTTTTACGAATAATAAAAGTATTCAAAAACTGTTAAAATGTTTGCAAATAAGATTCCGTACTTCATTATCTATAATATCCATCAATATAATAGGCATAATGTGATATTATTCACGTTGAATCAATTGGATGCAGGAATTTCCAATGTATTCGCAGGAGAAGGGAATAACACATACAAATGGCTTTATAAGTAATCGAGACTTATAATAGATGTCTTGTGAACGTACAAATGGGTTACGTTTACAACATTACTTTTGATGCTGAATAATAAATATTCCGAATATCGTAATTCAATGTTAGATTCCCGTGCAATTTATTCTGATTCTCGCTACGCACTATCACACCATTAATAATTAATAAGGCTGCATTTTCAAAGTCACTGACTTGGACGCGCGCAGCCTGTCGCCTATTTATCATCGTTTGCGCGAGGGACAGTTTGTTAATTTTAGAACGGCATTGTTTGTCTTGTCTCACAGCCTGCGTAAGTATAGGAAGCGGCGCGCGAGTGGGCAGACGGCGACGCGCGAAACTTCCAAACACTTTTGGCTTCTCGTCTCACCCTCCACCTTAATTGAGCGCCTGCTCGATCTCATCCCCCGCTTCTCGGCCCATAAATAATGAACGCTCTGACCTTGTAGCGTAGCTCCGTCTAATGAATGAGCGCGGAAAGCGCCACGGGGGTGTGCAGCCAGCGGATGGGAGGGCTATTTGAATTGCAAATAATTTTTTTCCTCCAAACTCTTCTTGGCCGATTAAAATTCTCGCCGTAGTAGGAAACGCCTTGGGCGCACCGAGCTGATAAATATTTAAATCATCTATTTATAATATAATTGCGAGAGCGCGCACATTTTCGTAGGAAATTTCGGAAATCGAATTGTGATTAGTAACGCGCATGAATAATTAATTTTGGTGTATTTATGAGCGTTCATATTGTAATTTTCCGACATCAATAATGATGAGGGATGCGACATTATTATTCAAATTTTATTTTATAAAAGACAAAAAAGAGTATAGCGAAACTCGTACGTAATAGGATCATTGCTGCACGAGGGTTCTTGGAAACTTCATTGACGTTGTAAAGGAAAATTCCAGTAGTACCAGTCAATGGTATGTCAGGCATCCCCAACATGTGGTAAGTATTTCTTTTCATATAGATACAGCGTACAGGTATAATAGAGCTGTTTCTGACTATGAAATTATACAATTATTTAAATATTATCTATTTATTTTGCAAAGGATAATTGATTTACATGAATAATGTACATGGATTACATATTATTACATATTTTATGTCATGAATTCAACTGATGGTATATTTATTGTCGTAACAAAATATATATACAACTATTGCGAATATATTAAAATTCATTCAATATCCATGAATATGCATTAAGTTAATAATCATAATTCTGCATTGAACTTGGTGAAAATCATTTCAATCCTACGCGAATATACTGTAGAAAAAACCTACTCCAACGACGATTAATCTATATCCTAAGCAGAGGCGTTTCAACTTAGAAAAAGCCATCGAGCAACGTCAGAGCCTGTCATCGTCCGTCCGACCTCGAATTCATATATCCGCAAAAAAATCCAGTCCCCCAGTCCCGATCCATCTTTTTTTCGTTTTCACGTATATATATAAATGTACAATGTCCCGAGCGTACCAGAGGAGATGACACATCTCTCGCATGCGGACGTTCCGCCCCGTATATATGAAAGAGAAACCGCGCTACTCACCGCGGTACAACGAGCTAGCTATATATAGCGATATATAGCGCGCACGCGCGACCAGCTCGTGTTTTGGCCAGCAGCGGTGGTGATCAATATGAGGCGTGACGTCACTGCGCGCGGCTCTCTGACACCGAGAGAGAGGGAGTCGCTTGACGTCGCGTGCGCGGGCTTTGAAAGAGGAAGAGAGGGAGGCGCCGGGAGTATGTACAATACATTGGCTTTCGCACACGTATGTAAATACACCGTTGATCGTAGAATAAACAATTTTCGTTTTCGTTTTTCGAAGATGTATTTTGTGTGGTATAATTACAATTTAATGATGGATTGACGTCATTGACTGTCTGACCATTGTTGGCTTTATCTACTTATCGGTTTTCGAGTGGAATAAACGCGATATCGGTATGACGAAAGACTCGACCTCTGTGTGTTACATTATCGCAGGGTATTGTCATCTATGTGAAACACTTAAATTAAATTTTGTATATCTATAAAGGAAGGGGAAATATTTTCTTTAACATGGTACGAAATCCATATCTTTTTACATCTTTTATGTTACTACTGTATTCAGGTATGACGCGAACTTTTTCAGTTATTTTTAGAAAAATGGCTTAACTTTTATAAAAAATAAAAATTGTCGTTGCTTACG
>JAPYZP010000187.1:0-31412 GCA_030522985.1 Torymus sinensis | reverse complement strand
ACTACTAATCAAAAAAATAAAAAATACGTGTCGATTATTTTTTGCCATTCTACATGACGTATTTAATAAAATATGAATTTATTTTTTATGCAAGGACCCAAATGAACTACTACGTCTCGTTTACTTTATAGTTTTGATGAAATAGCTAAAAGGAAAAAGGCAGTTTTTTTATATTTTATTACTTATTAATTGAATTTAACAAGGTATATATAAAATAAAAATATTTTAAAACTGCAATAGTAAATTAGGGATTAGTTCAAACGAACTAAATATGAGAATACTTAAGTAATAAGGATAAGAAAAAAAGATACAAATATAAATTATACAATTTTTTTTATATTTTTATAAATATATATTTTACAATGTTTAAATATTGTAGAACTTAAATGCTATAAAAGTTCGCAAGCTATCTAATAAAAATGTTTGTAATTTACTCCATTGCTCTCCCAATTTTCCCTAAATTAGTCGCCAAGTCTTGATTTACATATAAAAAGAAAACAAACAATTAGCCTAGTACAAATGCAATTGATTTAAAAATAGAAAAAACAATTAAAAAATATTTGTTTCTATAGGCACAGATTTTAATTAAAGTACTTTGAATATTAATTGTAAAAAAGATGTCTTTTTTTTTTGGTTTTCATTTTTCTGATTTCACATACGATTTTCCTTAGATAATTTTTTAAGATACAAATGTTATTTAATTGCATTTACTCTCTCATTAATCATCCATCAGTACGCATCGATAGTAACGGACACTATTGCGTAAATCTTGCGGTAAGTATTTTTCTTTTCCTTACAGCAATGTAGCTTACTAACCACAAGGGCACATTATATAGTCAACTTGGCGAAGGATGCTGAAAAAGAGATTCTCAGCTGTATAATGAACAAAACAAATTTCATTTTTATATCGATTTTTATGTCGTTTTTATAAATTTCTTAAGTATGATAATTAATACAATAATCGCTTACGCCATACTTCACGCTGAATTACATGCTGGTCCTAGCTCATACAAGAGTACAAGTTTTCGTTACGTACTTCTAAATTAAATAATTCAGCTTCTTAAGATTTCAATACATATAATACATAAAGAAATAACGCTCGAGAAATTACTAACGAAGATAAATTTAAGAAAATGTGTAACCTATTTCATTTTGTAACACCATATTAGTACCGCATGAACAATTATTACAGATTGAAAAAATACTGTCTACAAATATTCTTTTATGAAATATTATGTCCACACAAATAAGAAAATTTTTACCGTTATATAAGAATAGTTGTAGACAAATGTTTATCGAACCTTTAGGTAAAAATCATTACTATTTTGGGCATCTGCTAATAACATTAAAAAATCGCCAAATTACAAAACACACCCGTCATATCAAGAGCTATAGAAATCCCAAATTCATTTTTACGAGAATCGCTAAAAATTACAATTACTTAAACTAAGATGATTGACACTTTTTATTGTTACAAGATGTAACAGTTTTTTTTTTTAATTCATCCATCTTTAATTAACTACCTTATCTTATTCAATATAACTTATAGAAAGTCCGCATGTGAATAATAATCACACATTTAGATTTCTCAACTATAAAAAATGAATTGGGATAGATCAAGCTATTATTAAACGCTAATGAGTAATGAAAATACTCAAGTAACGATTTGCCTATTGCCCATAGTATAAAACGAATAAACACAAGTAGTAGCGGTTTCAGTAATTGTTCATGCGATACTATATTCAGCTCGCCATCAATCCCCTTGTCCGAGCGAACTCTGAGCCAAGACTGCAGCTTAACTGTCGTCGGTCTCGTAGGTGGGCGAGGCCGCCGAGTAAGTGGGACTCGTCGGCGAGTAGCCCGGTACCTGTGGCGAGTACGCCGGGCTCGTAGGCGAATAGCTCGGGCTCGTCGGCGAGTAGCTGTGGCTCGTGGGCGAATACGTCGGACTCGTTGGCGAGTACTTGGTGCTGGTGGGCGAGTACGTCGGACTCGTGGGTGAGTAGTTGGGACTGCTAGGCGAGTACTTGGTGCTGCCGCCGCTGTGCTGAGGCGAGCTAGGCGAGTAGCTCGGCGACGTCGGCGAGTACGTGGGGCTGGTGGGCGAGTACGTCGGACTCGCGGGCGTGTACTGCGGCGAGGTGCCAGCGAAGGACGGCGAGGTGGGCGAGTACGAGGGGGACGTCGGCGAGTACTTGGGCGACGAAGGCGAGTACGAGGGCGAAGCCGGCGAGTACTGCGGCGACGAGGGCGAGTATGAAGGAGAGGTCGGCGAGTACGACGGCGAGGCGGGCGTGTAGCTCGGGCTGGTCGGTGAGTAGCTGGGGCTGGTTGGCGAATAACTGGGACTGGTAGGCGAGTAGCTGGGACTCGTTGGCGAGTAGCTCGGGCTGGTGGGAGAATAACTGGGGCTCGTCGGAGAATAGCTGGGACTCGTCGGGGAGTAACTGGGACTGGTAGGCGAGTAGCTTGGACTCGTGGGCGAGTAGCTGGGGCTGGTAGGCGAGTAGCTGGGACTCGTCGGTGAGTAGCTTGGGCTGGTGGGCGAGTAGCTAGGACTCGTTGGGGAATAACTCGGACTCGTCGGTGAGTAACTCGGACTTGTGGGCGAGTAGCTTGGACTAGTCGGTGAGTAGCTTGGACTCGTGGGTGAATAATTTGGACTGGTCGGTGAGTAAGTGGGGCTGGTAGGAGAGTAGTTCGGACTCGACGGGGTCATACTTGGCGAAGTAGGCAGGTAAGCTGGACTAGTGGGCGAATAGCTTGGTGAAGCTCCGCCAGCTGGCGACATCGGATACGGGCTCATGCTCGGACCGGGGCTTCCAGGGCTACCTGGCTGCGGCGAGTACGCGGAGTATGCCGGTGACAGACCCGAGGCATCGGACTGCCCAGAGGGCGAGAAGCAGGCGCCGCCCGGCGTCATGCCGCTGCCGATGCTTGGGGACATGCCGGCCGCCCCGTACCCTGGCGTCGATCCTAGCCAAGGAGTCATTTGAGGACTCATGCTCGGGGTCGTAGCGTTGCCGAAGAACATGCCGGTACCTCCCATAATGTTGGCTCCCACCGCCATAGGAATCTCGATACCCTGTTTGCACTTTTCGGCGTCGAGGAGCAGGTCGAAGCAGCCTGTACCGATGCGCGGTAGCTGTCCCATGATGATGTTTTCGGAGACGCCCCTCATGGGGTCCACTTCAGCATGAGAGGCCGCATCCAGCAAAACGTCCACCGTTTCTTCGAAGGAGCATCTCATAAGAGCTCCGGTGTCTTGTCTGTTAATGCCGTGACGTGTGATGGCCATAAGATGACCCTTGGCCGTCATGACGTCGCAAAGCAAAGCCAAGTGTCGGTAGTTTACGTAAAGACCGTAGAACTGCAGCACGGCGTTCATTTCCTTTTCGACGGACTTTCGCACAGCCTCGATACCCAATACTTGGAAGATCTCGCAAATGTCGTTGGAGAAGGTCCTCACCGGATCCACATCTCTCTCGCTGAGAACTTTCATCAAACTCGTACCGTCAGTTTCCAGAAGCCACTCCGCAATGGCTTTAAATTCTCCTGTGTCTGTAATAACGATCCTTTTCTTCGCATCTGTCTGTGGCAAGTGCATGTATACTTTGCCAATGGCCTCAATACCCTGCAATGTCATGTCACTAAGCATGTTGGCTTCGATGCAACGAAGGAACATGTCATCCTCCATTTTGTCAACGCTTTCTTCCATTTCAGAGGTGTCGGTGAATTTACCACCACTGTCTTCGCTATTCATTATTCGAATACGCAGGACTAGTTTCTCCGCGTTATCGTCGTTGAAAATACAATTTAAATCGTCACCGAAGCCTGCATTGATTTTTTCAGCGATCTGTTCCATAGTCAGTTTCTTATCCGTCATCCTCTTGCGATCGAGTTCGATACGTAAAAGCCAAGGCGAGATCTTGGTAGGGTCAAAGTCTGGCATTTCGTAGTAAACGTTGACAAACTCTTGATCTTCTGAAATTACTGTATTCTGTGGATCTGGATCGTAATAGATCGCAGTATTGGCAGTCACTTTCTTCAACGTCGTGTGCTCAAGACGACAAAGGACGTTCTTGGCCTTTTCAGCATCTCTCGCGGCCGCTCCGGTAAGGAAGACCGTTAGAGAAGGAGCCTTTGGCTTTTTACTGATGTTAATAATTTCCTTAAGCCTGGGCACACCCAAGGTTACGTTCTTCGAGGATACACCAGCAAAATGGAAAGTGTTCAGTGTCATCTGAGTGGCGGGCTCACCGAGCGACTGAGCGGCTAGAGCACCCACCATTTCACCAGGAGCACACTGAGCTTGCTGGAATCTCGTTTCGATTTCTCCGATAAGCCACTCAAAGGCTTCACTGGACAGGCGGAACTCCTCAGATACACCCTTTGTACAAAGTGTGGATCGCACAAGGCACTGGAACAGTAAGGTGGCGTTCTCGTTGGCTTTTTGACTGAGTCGATCCTCGCCCGCTACGATGATACATTTTTCCAAGAGATCCTTTACACCTTGGATGACCCTCATCGGACTTAAATCCGTTGGCGCTCGCTTGTTGATGTGGAAAATCTTTTGCACGTTCCAAATCATACGCTGTAAGTTGCACGGCAATACGACTTTAGATTCACCACTAGGGAAAATTTCTCTTAATGTTGCTCTGTCTTTGTTCAGCTGTTCCCATTCTCGCTCTGAAAAATTGAAATAAATTGATTAAACATTGCATCGACTAAAGACGATATGTGTTGTAAATAAAATTTTATAATTACCCAATTCAGATATAACTTCTCCTGACCCCATCATCTCGCGTACAGTTTCCTCGCTGAAGATTCTCCTTAAGTATCTTTCATTGCTCGGGTCGAATTTGAATTTCTTTTCAAATGCTTTATTGCTAAGTTTGATCGTCGGAAGATTTTGGAACTCTACGGTTTCGCCGCAGAGACCGTCCTCGCCGTAACGCAACTGAATGAGTTGACCGACAGAGTTTCTTACGGTACCGTCGTAATGCACCATGACGGACTCCATAGCCTTTATCAGACGACGCTGAATGTAACCAGTTTCAGCAGTCTTTACAGCAGTATCGATAAGACCTTCACGACCTCCCATAGCGTGGAAATAAAACTCAGAAGGGGTGAGACCAGCAAGATAAGAGTTCTCGACGAAGCCTCTGGACTCGGGACCGTAATCATCCTTGATGAAGTGAGGTAGAGTACGTTTACGGAAACCAAACGGAATACGTTTACCTTCAACGTTCTGTTGTCCTACACAGGCAATAACCTGAGAGATGTTAATGTTGGATCCCTTAGAACCTGTAAACAGATTAAAAGTAAAATTAGCATTCATTATCTTCCTTTCTTCGCGTGCAAGTTTAAGAATGAAAAAATTACAAACCTGAAACGACCATAGCCTTTAGATTGTTGTACTCAGTCAATGATTTCTTAGCGGAACCACCAGTTTTGTCACGAGCATCGTTAAGAATTCTGTTCACCTGATTTTCGAAAGTCTGCCTCAGAGTATTACCAGGTGTCGGCTCGAGCTCCATATTGTGAGCTTTCTGAATGACCTCTATTACATCCTCTTTGGCTTTTTTAATAGCCTTTTGAATTTCCATGTAGGTCTGAGGATCGGCAATGGTGTCTCCAATACCGATAGAGTGACCCTCTAGTAACAACCAGGTGTTAATTACGGTCTGAATATTACCGTAGAATCTTCCGCAAACCTCGTGACCTAATTCCAACATACAAATATGCAGCAAAGAACCGGCCGAGGTACCAAGTGTCTTTTTACACAAGATTCCCATAATCAGTTCTCCGTGTTCTACCATGACTTTGGTGTCTCCAGGTGAAATCCACTTGTAGGGACCCTCGTCTTCTTCGTCTGGATGTGTGCTGTGTGTTCTTATCATATTTACATTTCCTGGAATGATGAGCGAGAATATTTGTTTGCCAGTCCATAGAGGTTTTGGCTTCAAAATGCAGGGCTGCGGCATTTTTCCATCCCAACTTGGCAAGTGCATAAGAATGTTCATCATCTGTTCTTTCTCAATGAAAACATCTCTTTTCGTCATTTTTCTAACAGCTGTCAGTGTGTCCTGCACAATTCCTGTAAAAAAAATGAAGCATATATTATAGACCAACTGTATTTTAACGATTGACATTTAAATAAAAGTATAAATTTTACTTACCCATGACAGGTTTGTTAGCTTGTGGCGTAATAATCTGCCGAGGAGTAACGTGAATGTTTTCGACTTCAGCACGAGTTTCCATAGACTGAGGTACGTGTAAATTCATTTCATCGCCGTCAAAATCAGCGTTATATGGTGAAGTACAGCTGAGGTTCATACGGAAGGTACTCCAGGGCAGAACCTTTACCCTGTGACCCATCATACTCATTTTGTGAAGAGTGGGCTGACGATTGAAAATAACTAAATCTCCATCTCTGATATGCCTTTCTACTTTGTAACCGCATTGCAAGTGCAGATCCGAGGGTTTTGGGTGGAACCTTAAATCGATACGATCACCATTATCTCGTACAATGTACTTTGCGCCGGGATATCGTGTGTTGCCTCTGCGTACGAGCTCCTGCATTTTGTCAATATTGAAAGGAGTGACGATTTCGGGGAAAGTAAGATTTTGAGCGATACTTCGAGGTACTCCAACCTGGTCGATTCGCAGATTAGGATCAGGTGTAATGACAGTACGCGCGGAAAAATCCACACGCTTACCCATAAGGTTACCACGAATACGACCTTCCTTACCCTTTAACCGAGCTTTGATGGCTTTAAGAGGCTTTCCGGATTTTTGCATCGCTTTTGGCATACCGGGCATATCGTTATCTACAAGAGTTGCCACGTGAAATTGTAACATTTTTATATTTTCGGAAATAATATGTGTTGCAGCTCCAGCTTGCTCATTCCTCAAAAGTTCATTATTTGACTTGATAATATCGGACAGCTTGTGTGTAAGATCATCCTGATTTTTTGCTGAACCATACATAACGACAGCTGGTCTCACAGCAAGGGGGGGTACTGGGAGTACTGTGATAATCATCCAATCTGGTCTTGCAAATTTAGGATCCATACCAAGGATGAACGATTCCTCATCGGTAATGTGTTTTAAAATTTCCCAGGCTCGCTCCGCTGTAAGAATAATTTTCTTTTCTTGCGAATCTTCATTTACATGCTTCCACTCAGCAGTAACATCAAGTCCAGATCTTCGAAGGTTAGGCTGATAACGACCACAACCTCCGTGACCTGGTTTTTTGTTTGGATCTGCATCCTGCCCTTCTTTTGCTATATCCATTTCATCTCCACCCTCACAAATATTTTTGCTTTTACAGAGATCATAAACAAAGGTCAAACGTTTTCTTGGTTGACCTTTAGTTTTCATAACAATTTCTTTGATTTTAGGATTATTCTGTAAAAAATAATTATGATTAATAAAAATCGATATTTATAATAAATAAAATAAATAAAGTTTGTGAAATACTTACAGGGCTGACTAACATCTTTGAACAGAAGAAGCAAACACATCTGAGAATTTTAATGGTTTTCGTAATGAAACCACAATGAAAGACAGGTTTTGCTAAATCAATATGACCAAAATGTCCTGGACATTCTGTCATGTTGCCAGCACAAGTCTGACATCGAGAATTTCTATCGATAACTCCTTGCCTGGGATCCATAAGACCACCAAGCTTAGGACGTCCACCTTCCATGGTCTCAGGGAATCGTATGCCCCCCTCAGTGACAGACATTCGTCGCTGAAAATAATAGTACAGATAATTAATAAATTATAAATAAATTATGTACATAAGCACATAAGCATAGAAATATATTTTCAATTATATGCTATTAGAGCCAGTATAACAATATTAATGTTAATTTCCCCTGATAGAACTGCATTATTTTAAAAACTGATGTTTTGGGAATCCTCGAAGTAATTATATTATAAATGTTGGTAGTACTTTATATAGCACAAAAGTGAAAGTAGTAGGTATTTGCATCCTGTAAGCAACCTTACTCACAAAATAATAAAACCAGTAGGAATCATAAAATAAAAACATTATACTTATAAGATAATTATAACACAAAATCTCTATAAACTTTAGAAAAAAATATTGAGCCCAAGAAATTTACTAAATTTATATCATATTAGTTTGATCTAATGCTAAATTAATACCTGCAGACGAAATTCATTAAAGTATTTTTCACGAAAAACATAACTCGGCAGCAACAATATCGAAAACTCGGCAGGGAACCCCCACGGCCCCCACCGTTTTTACTAACGTCACATAACGAAATCTCGAATTATACATATATATATATAAACTATACATATATATATATCACTCGTATAAACAATTTTAGTGTCGATTGATCTGATAAATTTTCCAAGCAAGGGAAAGCTAACGATTAGCCCGTAGCTAACCCCACGGAAAACACTGGCCAGCGCGCGGGATAAACAGCGCGTCCACTCCGCAGCAACAGGAAACACTTCGGAGTCGGCCTGTAGTATATAGCTGCCATGGCCGTGCGAGCGCACGGCCGACCTCGCGACCTCGTATTTTCCCCGCTTCCCAAGGGCTACCCGGCTGACGAATACTGGCTCTGGTAGCGCATTGTTGATAATTCAAAGGCACTTACGATTTCATCGGGTGAGAGAATTCCGAATTGGACCCTCTTCACCGTCCTCAACGTCGCCTTCGAATCCGACGTGGCCATCTTGAGAGCTGGGCTTCTGACTGGCCTTCTATTTCGTGTGGCTCGCTAGTCGCTCGCTCTGCTCAACAGCTCGAGCTTAGTGCACTGACTGCCGTCACCAGCGCTGCGGCCGCCTATATACCCAGAGCCCAGAGCGTACTAGTGGCGCCATATGCTCAGTTCACATGATGGCTGCCGCCACTAATGACTGCCGACTAGTGGCGCCACCACGAATACGAATAAGATAATAAGATTAAAAACCTTGACGATTTCGTTTAACTTAACTAATAAATAACACATTTTTAGTTTTAATAATCCATATAATGATACTTCTCTTATAATTTAAGATTACAATAGTAGCATTAATATCATTTTTAGGAATAAAATGAGCCCTTCCAATTTTAAATCGGATCAAAAATAAAAAAGATTATCATTGATAGTTGAATTTTTTTTAACTAGCGATATCTACTTTTGCAATATTGAAATTTCGTTGAAAATAATTGTAAAAACGATTGTAAAAGAATGTTACTAATCTTCTCAATTAACGCGGTGAAGCCACCTTAAATTCATGAAACTTGTTTAAATTAATCATTAATAATTTCTACATGTAGGAAAAGTGATTAATTTATAAGTACACTTAAATTAATGATAGTCCGTAAATGAAGTCATGGGGCGCTATGATCTATTCCGGAGGTAGGATTTAGGTAGGTATAGAGAGCACTCGATCTTAATTAGGGTGCAATTAGGGAACGAGAGAGAGGTTTTTCTGTGATTGAATGGTTTCGTTGAATTGTTCGGAACACCACGGGAGTGCAACCTTAATTAAATAATGCGATTTAAATTGGCTTTCACTTTTATTGGCTGTGGGTTCTTATTAGACGCCGATATGCCACAATGCAATGCTATTTAAATTGTAATAAGTACTCCATTCTTTTCGATTATTCAATTTTTTTTAGTACAGACTAGCGTTAAATAATAATTATATTAATATTTAATATTATTATATTTATTATACTTATTAATATTATTATTTATTATATTAATAAACATTGTAAACCAAGACCATTTCTGGGCCAAATTTGGCTGAAATAAAGATTTATTATTATATATTTATTAATATTATTATTTATTATATTTATTAATATTTAATATTTATCAGCGCGTCACCTTTCGACTTTTTTTATTCCTTTCAAGATTCGAGATCGTTCGAGGACGAAATAGACTATCTTGAAGGCTCAAATTTTATAAGGGTCATTCCTAGTTTATACATACAACCAATTTAACGAATTAGAAGTAAATAAAAAACAGTTTATTGAAACTCGAGTAGCATCACCAAGTTCTTTCCATGTTGTACCGGTATTGTGACAATTTAGTAAATTTGTTAAAATCTCTATACAGAATAGCAGATGAAGAAGTTAAGAGTGCTCTCTACCCCAACTTTGAAACGAGGTAGACAGTACTTTTAAAATGAAAATCGGTAAATTTGTAGCTGATTTTTGGAAGAATAAGCTATAGAATAAAAATTTTTAAAGAAGTTATATACTATATACTAAATTTTAAAATTAATTGATCAAGTAAATACTTGAATTGAATAAGTATTTAGGTATTACACATTTTAATCTTAAAACTATAAGTACTTTTAAAAAAATATTATTATAATTTGTAATTTTGTTACATTTTTTTATTAATAATCTTATGTACAAATGTATATAAAAGAAAGCAATTCGAAAATTATTCTTTTATTTATTATTAACTTTCCAAAATAGAAGCTGTCTGTCACTGCCTGCGCAAACTATTTGTAATCCTTGATGCCAAGTCAATCCTCCAAATAATCGAACTTGTCCACATAATATTACTGGTTTAGTCTTTAAATTAATAACTTTCAATAGATTATCTGGTCTGCCAATGCTTGCAATAAGATTTTCATTAGAAGGAGCAAATTTCATTATAGTCCCACCTTCAACGTACAATGTTCGTCTTTCTATTGGCCGACTATGATAAAGGAACAATATTTAAAAAAAATTGAAATAAGAAATGTTTTTGTATTAAAAAATTTAGTAATTTATGCATGTACCTGGGTCTTGAAACATCCCATAAAATAAACTCTCCTGATGCAATGCAGGCTACTTTCAAAGGATTGGGTCCCCAATCTGCAGTAGAGAGTGGAATTGTGCCAGCATCTACAGACATGATTGCTTGTTGACTTCTCACATTATACATTCGAATTATTCCATTTTTCTCAGCAACTAGTAGTTTTCCAGTTTCTTCACTATGCCAACATACATTTACACCTGGACCAGTTAATGGAAATGTTAAAATACACTGTTGATCTTCTTTCACTGCCCAAAGTTTACATGTGTGATCATCCGAAACAGATGCCAATAATTCTCCTTCTGGATCATATGAAATATTATTCACATAGTCTCTGTGACCTTCCAATACCTGTAAAAATCAAACCATTAAACATGCAGTTTATTATAGTAACAATGTAGTAAACAATCTAAAGATAAAAATTTTGATATACTTAAAGTTAAAAATAAATAAACATTAATAAATTGCATTCTATGTAAGCTTTTACACTTATAAAACCAATATTATTATATAGATGGCTTGTTAATATATGAATTCAAAAAATGATTTGATGCTAATCCTACCAAGAAAGAAAAGCAGTATTGATGGATTTTTTCTTATTTAAATTGATGTAAAGGGTCTAACTATATCCAGAAAGTTTTACTTATTTTGTTTTATAGACACTCTGGGAAGTTAAAATTTTCTTAATATATGTTTGGATAAGTTTTTAGATAGATAATGATACTGATTTTGTATGTGCTTCTTTAATGTCGTAAATAATGCCATATTTTATTGACAAACCTAAATTATCAAAAAGTAATTAACATGATTATATTTATTAAAATTACCTCAAAAGTATTGCTTTCGTTTAAATCACTGTTGTACAGTCTTATGTTAAAATCAGAACCAGCAACACAAAAAGATATTATTCTTGGTACAACACTGAGTGATGTTTCTGGACTCCAAGCAATGGCATGTACTCTTGTTTCATGATGAAATGTACGAAGAGGAGTATAACTAATATCCTCTACAACATCATCTTCTTCCTGTGTAAATAATTTTGTTACTATTAATTAAATATATTTAAATGGAGTTACAAAAAGGCTAATATTATATTTGTCTATTAGTTAAAACATTAAATTTTAATTTATGGGACTAGAAAATGTTATAGAGTAATTAATTTAATTTGACAAAAATTGAAAGTTTTCTATTTTACTGATATATAGAAAACAAAAACACACATCAAATAAAAAATATATTATATTGATATAAAATGAATGGGAAATATAAATTATACCTGAAATTTAATAGTAGCAACAATTATTTCATCTCCAACAGCAATGCAGATCAAATGTTTTGACCATTCATAGGGTGACCATTCCACACAACGAATTTGTTTCGGGAAATTCAATTTAAAAGTATGTTGAGTAATTAATGCTTCCTCCATTTTTAATCTGCAAGGAATAAGTTTAACCTTAGAAAAAGTTGTAAATGAATCTTTTATACACGCGTGAAAAATCAAGTAATATTTTAAGGATGATGTTTTAATGCTTATTATATCTACTTGTAGTATATATGAATGCCAAATAATGTTTCAATTTATAAATTAATAGGAAGAATATTGCAAGATGTTTATAAACATTAATAATTATAGAGCAAATTTACCGGCATAACCTTAAAAATGTAATGTTACAATTTTATGTGTGACCGAATTATAGAAATATATATAGGATACCTATCAATTAATAATAAAAACTTACGAAAATGAACACTTTTTTTATAATTGGTAACTATAAACAATACAAATTACTTTAATCAAGTATAAAAAAATCAATTTTAAGAGTAAAAAATAACAGTCTGTTCTCATAATAACAAACGGAACTTTTGAGCGCGAACGGGACGTCGAAAAGAGAGTATGCACACTTGCCGACAATAATCGCTTCAATATCATTATTGATTTTTCAAATTTATTATTTAATATAAATGCATATTTTCTCTAATATTCGGGCAGAGGCACATTCTTTAAAATAAACAGATTGTGCTCATGCTTCAATAATATTGAAAATACGAAAATTGATCGAGAAATATGAAAAATCAAGCAGAAATCTATAATTTAGATTAGTACCTACGTGTATTCTTCATATCTGAAGCAGTCCCACATATAGAAGTTATATGGAAGGGTACAAAATATTAATTTCTACAATAAAAGTTTTTTCATGTTTAAATAAATTATATTTTCACAAGTAATTAAAAAATAAATCTTGCATATTATTTATTAGAAAAACTTACTGTATCATCAACTATACATATATGTATCGAACATACGAGTTCTATAAACTGATTGAGTCTTATGATATTCAAATTATTTTTTACTTTATATGTTACGTATATTTCGTTTTTTAATCAATAGAATATAATATGACAAGGAAGATTTATTCTCAGTCTGTGGTTTCCCATAATAAATACACAGCAAACAATCTCTTATTTATTTTATTAAATTTAAAAAAAATAAATTTTGTAAGTTTTCTTGCGTATTTTAACTGCATCTCGGGTGCCTTTTCGAGCGCAATGCTAAAACGCTAAAACGCCGTTCATAGTATTGATAACAATTCTAATGTTTGAGTCGAGCGTCAACGCTCAAAAGTTGAACACAACGAACTTTTCAGCGTTGTAGCGTTTTAGCTTTGCGCATAAAAAGGCACCCTAAAAGTCTTGATATTTCTCAAAAAACTGATAGTAAGTGAGCAAAAAGAAAACGCTGTTCCAATACTTTCAAATATGTAACTATAAAGTACAACTTCTTAATGTTCGTACTTCCCGCTTCCCCTGTCTCGATTCGATATATTTAGGCTGGAGCTTCAATAGCGTGGCATGCGGACCAATCCTAGCTTGAATCAAGTGGGCGAGAGTATAAAGTCCGCTCGAGTCAAGTTGGGATTGGTCGGCACGCAAGCCCGCACACGAAACAGAACACACTGCCACGTTATTAGAACCCCACCCTTATACAATATATATATATATTGATATTTCGCCTTTTTCCACCCGAATCCGCGCGCGCATTCCGCTGTCCCGCTCGCCTTCGCACTTTCGCAGTTTATCACCGCCTGCTGGCCTGAGCGGGGAGTGCGAGAGAGACTGCACGGGGCGCTATCTGAGCGCAAGCCATCGGCATTCGGCAAATCGGCACTCTCTCGCGAAGCGCGAGCGGCGACTGGCGAGGACGAGCGCGACTCGCAGTCTCGCAGAGCACATCGGACGCGCCGCACTCTGGTAAATATTCCATCTGCCCGTTTTCCCCCCGGCATAGCTCAGCTCACGCCCCGCACGAGGAGTCGCGACACGAGCTGGGAGTCGAGCGCGCAGCCCAGCCACCGTCGCCGCGCGTCCCCCTCGCCTCGGGGCGAGAGAGCACCTGCACGCTGCGGAGCGGATTCCTCGCGCGCGCTGCGGCTTCCGCTTCCCGCAACAAGCTGTTCCGGCGTCGCGTGTGTGCGCGTGCAGCGGATCATCCCAGCCAGTTCGTCGGGCCTCGCGGGTTCCGCACGCGCGCTCGCTCGCCGGTGTCGTGCTCTCGTGCTAATCAGTGGAGTCGTCACGCCGTCTTTTGTGGGCAGAGTGAGAGATAGGTACTTACATGGCAGTGCGAACGGAGTGAGAGAATGAGCCGAGGAGCTCGCGTGTCGTCGTCGTAGCAGCACGCGGTTCCGGAGCAGCGGTAGCGCACGAGCTGCAGCCGACGCGGTCGCCTCGAATGTAAACAATACACCGTGCTCTGGCTGGGACGTCCGTGCATCATCGACCAGGACAGCGGAAAAAGCGCGAGTCGTTTATCCACGTCGAGCTCTCACGTGCATATTAGCGCGCCCGTCTCTGCTATTTTTTCCGCGACTCATCTCCTAAGGGTAGCTCCGATTTTTTCCGAAGCTTTAGTTTAGGTATACCCCGTGATTTTTATGCTATTTTAACTTCTCTGATTGTATTTACAGTTTTGGTACAGCGGAGAATGTAGCTCTGACTAGTTGCACCCCAGTCACCAATTTTTTAAGCACCCATTCACTCTAACATTTCATCAATATGTTTTCTTTTGCATAAGAAGCCATTGCAAATTTGATGTATGTGTTATTTTTTTGTCTTTGGATAGATGTCATTGGGTACAAAATCAATTGCTACTTATTTTTAATGATTGTTATTATTTTTAAAGACAATATAACATGTAATTGCATCATCCTACAAGTTTATTTATTTTTTCAATTATCTTTATTATGTGTTGTGTACATACAATATTACATCAATTTTTGCAAAGGATTACTTATCTAAATAATTTGACAAGAAAAACTAGAATTGAATTGTACTTAATAGTTATATGATACTTATTAATATATATTGGTACAAAAAGCTGCTACTTAAAAAAATTTGTATAATCAAAATTTATAATGGCTTTTTATTATAAATGGTAAATAATATTTTAATCAAATTACTATCTATTATTTTGATAAAAATCTAATAAATTCTGATGAAATATCTAATGAAATCAAAATTAATTTACTTTATATTTTTTATTTTTATTACTATTTCATATTTTAGGATAACTCGTAACAATGGAGTTCGGGGTAAGTGGTGATATTGCCCAGATATCTGGGGAGCTTGCACGTGTAGTGGAAGTAATGATGTCACCTAATATACCACACCAACAGCGAATTGAAGTTTATAATGCTTGTGAACGCTTCAAGGAATCATCTCCACTCTGTGCTCAATGTGGGCTATACTTGGCACAAAAATCTCCTGACAGAAGTCCTATTGTTCGACATTTTGGTCTTCAACTGATGGAACATTGTGTAAAATACCGCTGGACACAGATGTCTCAGTCAGAAAAAATTTTCATCAAAGAAAATGCTATGAAACTTCTACAAGAGGGAACAGAACCATTACTGCAGGAAGAAAATCATATAAAAGATGCTTTATCGCGTATTATTGTTGAGATGATCAAGAGGGAGTGGCCACAGCAATGGCCTACCTTATTGGCAGAACTCAGTCAAGCATGTACAAGAGGAGAGAGTCAAACAGAACTTGTACTTTTAGTATTCTTGCGATTGGTGGAAGATGTTGCTATTTTAGAAACTTTAGAATCAAATCAACGGAAAAAAGATATTTATCAAGCACTAACATCCAATATGGCAGAAATTTTTGCATTCTTCTTAAGACTGATGGAACAGCACTTTGCAGAATTTCAAAAGAAAAACTCACTTGGTAGAACAGTTGAGGCTGCTGCTCATAGTCGTGTTGTTCAGGTACTATATATTTTTACAAAAATTTCAATTGAAAGTTCTAACAAATTATCATTTAAAAATTACATAATTTAATGCCATGACAAAAGAATTATGATAATATTTTATAATATAAACAAGCTAGTTTAAAAAAGGTAGTTAGATTCCTATAAAAGTAAAGTAAAATTCAACAGATGTACTCAATTCATTTACATGTGTCAAACTTATATGAATATTTAACAAAGTTTATGCTTCAATAATTTCTATTGTACATTAAACATTGTATTTATACATGATAATGAGTAACTAAATGACTAATAATAAAACATGTTGCAATTATTTTTATAAATATATTTATTTTTTACTTTAAGGTGGTTCTTTTAACTTTGTCTGGCTTTGTGGAATGGGTTTCCATTAATCATATAATGGCAGATGAAGGACGACTATTACAAATCCTCTGTTTATTCCTGGGTGACACAACTTTTCGCTGTCCAGCTGCTGAATGTCTGCTACAGATTGTGAATCGAAAAGGAAAAGCAGAAGATCGAAAACAATTGATGATTCTTTTTACAGAAGAAGCACTAAGATGTATATATGCTGCAGCAATAGCTGCACCACCATCTGGACCAAATGATTTGCTAGAAAATCATTATTTGTTTTTGAAAAAATTAATTCAAGTCTTAAGTGGTATGTTGCTGGATATAAACTTTTTTGAATAACATAAATTAGATATTTTGTTTAATTAAAAGAGTGTCGGAATAACAATCATTTTGAAAACAATTATTCAAGTATCATTCTACAAAAAATTTTTTTCGTTGTAGTAGGCGTCAAGTAAAGAATATTGTGGAAATTTAGTTTCTGCTAGTTAGATAGTGGTTGGCTGGTCCCTCGAGCCTGGCGTCGTGGGCTCTCGGGCCCAGCGATCACTATTTAACTCAAAGAAACTAAATTTTCTAATATTTTTTAATGTATGCCTTGGGTGCCTGAACTTGCATTTTGTGCCCACAAAACTGGCATAAAATAAATACTTCTTGCTACCATAACAAAATAAAATAACGTTCGGACCAGGGGCGTAAAGTTCAATTTTACGCCCATGTTATAGAAAGTACTATTTTGATTATACTTTTTTGCCACATTATTAAAAGTTTTATTTATAATATCTTTTTAGGTATGACAACTCAGCTCTGTTCTCTGTGGGGTAAAGACGATATAACAGGAGTCCGTCCAGCGCATTTCGGTCTTTTCCTTGACGCTGCGCTCACTTTCACTATGCATTCTAATCTTACACTTGTCCAGTTAGCCAATACTATCTGGATTATGTTATTTAAACATGAACACATCAAAACTGATTCTTTACTTCTTAGTTATGTACCAAAATACGTGGAATATACTGGACCGAAACTTGTGAAGGTATATTTCTTATTATAATGATCATTTCGTATAAATAAGATAAGTTTATCGATGGGAAATATTTATTTCGTAACAGCAATCGATGTTAAAATTATTAAAATGCTTTATTGTAGGTGTCATTCCCGAATAAACGTCATGCAAATGGAATGAGTTCATACTTTGTAGATTATGATACTGAGGAAGAATTCAACATTTTCTTCCACCGACTTCGTATGGATCTCGCTGAGGGCTTTCGCCATGCAACGATGGTTGCACCTCTCGTGACTTTTGCTTATGTACAACATTGGCTCACATCGAAGATTCGTAAAGGTTTGGAGAATCTTGCCTATAAGAGTGATCCTCTTGATCCAGAATATCTTGAATGGGAAGCTCTAGCAATGGCTCTTGATTCAGTCATTTCACGAATACTTCTTGTGAGTGAGCGTCCCAGCGTTCAGAATGGTTTGCAATTGCTCGAAATGTGTATAAATTATACACCACAAGATCCTTGGCTGTTGTCGACTCTTTTGTCGTGCATTAGTGCATTATTTGTATTCCTTTCTATGTCAACGGGTTCAATGGCAATGCCTGGCGTTGCTGTATTACCTAGAGTGCTCGAAAAGATTTTCGCCGCATTAGTGTTCAGTGCGCCTGGAGAAACTAAAGACAATCGATCAAAGGCTTCGAAAAATGTGAGGCGGCACGCTGCAAGTTTGATGGTGAAAATCGGATTGAAATATCCGTTGTTACTATTACCGGTATTCGATCAAATACATTCTACAGTTAGAGGATTAGTTAGAGAACCCAGTCAACTGTCAAAGATGGAAAGTCTGACACTCTATGAAGCATTACTTCTCATATCCAACCATTTCTGTGATTATGAGAGACAAACCAGATTTGTTGCAGAGGTAACTAAACTTTTATACGAAACTAATAAATATATTTACAGCAACAGTTTTTAAATGTTCTTTAAGAATACATTTCGATACTAGTGCGAGAATCATTTTTATCATGTGTATCGAACATTATTTTTTGATACTCCATGCGTTGTTAAGTATCAAGTAGCACTTATCGCACGTAATGTAAAAAAAGCTAACACTTTATCTAAAATGGTAAATTTTTCAGAACCACTTAAATCTCGCCTAAGAGTATTTGAGATACTTATACTTTATTTGTTATATAGAATTCTAAGAAAAATAGTTCAAAATAACAGATTTCTTCTATTTTTATATATTTGTTTAAAAAGCTCTCTAAACCTTTATTTCTCAGATAATCTCTTTTTCTGAATTAAATATAAGAATTTTAAAAGTGTTTGTAAATCATTATTACAATCAAACCTTTGATTTTTATTTTTATTAAATTTTGAATTTAATTTTGTAGGTGATTGGCGACACATCGACAAGATTGGTTGCAATTGGAGCCGAAGCTTTTAAGGGTCCCATTGAACTCATACGTTTTCTCGGTTTGGATAGACCGGCTGTAGAACTTGCACAGGATAATCCTATTGCGATGAATCGTTTTGATTTGACATTCTGTATTCATACGGTGTTGAGTGTAGTAAAGAGGTGTTCTATACCAGAAGATCCCGATCGCGCTGCTAGAGGTGGATTTGTTGCAGCACTGAGTGAGAGTGGGAATCCCATTTACAGAAATCCAGCGACACCGCACATTGTCCCTATACTACCGCCTCTTTTTGCTCTACTGAGAGCTATGAATGCTCTGTTCACACCCGCGGCTCTTAGTCTCTTGTCTGAAGTAAATTTAAAATTTTATTACAATTTATTTACTTTAAATATAAAGCCGTTTCTATCTAAATCAATTTCATTCATACTACTTTCTACTATTGAACAAATTATTTTAGCGTGCATAACTACATTTTTTTAAGCACGTTCTAACTTTTCATTATTTATAAACAGGGCTACAGAAATGCCCATGGGTTAATAGAATCAGAGAAGGCATGTCTAATGGGTTTGCATCCAAACAATAATAGCGACAGTGCCATAGATGAAAATCAGAAACCCAACCCATTGGCCAGAATGCAGTCTTTCCTTACAACAATTCATGATAATTGTTATCACATGCTTGGAAGCGGTTGTCATACAATAGGACGAGATTTTTATCAATTGCCTGGATTAGCAGCTGCGCTGCTAAATTCTGTTTTTTCTAACATGGAGGTGAGTTATTTGTGCTCGATGTTATAATTAATCAAAAAGTAAAAAAAAAAACAAAATATGGATTTTTATGAGAACTTAATTTGCTTTAGTGTTATATCCTTACAAATAAATTTTATTTATTTTACAGGTCCTTCCAGACCATAGGCTACGTCCCGTAATTCGTGTTTTTATGAAACCTTTTATATATTCGTGTCCACCAGCTTTCTACGAAACGGTACTTGTTCCTGTGCTAGCGCATGTATCGACTCACAGTGAGTATATATTTTAACCATTAAAATAGAACAATAAGTACTTACGAAACTATAAATATCTTTTGAAAATGTACTTGAACTAGAAACGGTGCACTCGACCACATACAAATATCTATTCTTGAGAGAAAGGTCAAAGCTATACCTAAACTCTATTACTCTTTTATTTTCTAAGAAAATTAAAAACTTTCAAATCTTAACTGAAAATTAATTTTATAAATTGTGTTAATCAATTTAAATGTATAATATACAGCATTAAAACTAATAATAAAAAAAAATATATTTTTCGTTAATTAATTTTATGAATTTTAGTGTGCCAGAGATTAAGTGCCAAGTGGCAATATATTACTCGTCGGTATGAAGAAGGTAATCTCGATGACGATAACACAGATGCTCAGGAGGTGATTGACGACATGCTAAATAGAAATCTGACGCGGGAAATCGTCGATGTACTAAAGGTAGCTCTCGTCGGTGGAACAGCAACTGATGCATCGCCTCCAGATTCAATGGAACAAGATAGCGGAGGTATGGCTGTAGATCCACCTCCTACTAGGGGCAGCAATAGTATCGTCGCAGAAGTGGTCAGTGAACTTGGTGCTTTCATACTCAGGCACCCTTCTACTTGTCACAGTGTCGTCCTGTGTATATTAGGGTGAGTTATAAAATAAAAATTAGTAATTGAAATAATAAAAATAATGTAGGAATTTTCTTTCTTAGTCAATGTAGTTTCTGAAAATTATTTTGCTATATTTTTTTTCTTCTAAACATAAATTTTGTTACTGATCAAGAAAAATTGATTTTCACAGTGCATTGTCGTGGAACGACTCTAATGCGAGTTTGAAAGCCACAATGCTCACAGGTCCGGTAGTGCGAGCTCTGGCTGCGGACGGAAGCCTCACTCCAGCAATGGCGGCACATATTATGGTGGCGATACTTCAAGGTCTTCAGTTACACGGGCAGCATGAGGCTAATCAGGGCTCACTCATTACTCTTGGCGCACAGGTTTACGAATGCCTTAGACCTAAGTTCCCTAATATTATCGAAGTTATGCAACAAGTACCTGGCGTTAGCCCGGCAGATTTACAACGATTTGATGAAAAGATGTCAGTCACTAGTAGCAAGGGCAACAAAGTAGAAAAAGGCAAGAAAGACTTGTTCAAGAAGATTACAAATCAAGTAAGTACTATTATTGTATTGCAGCATTTATAAATTTATATAGAAGAAATTCAATAACTTATCATTAAATTTTGTTATGTAATAGCTAATTGGTAGAAATATTGGTCAACTATTTCGAAAAGAAGTAAAAATTGACAATTTACCTCGTCTCGAAGTTGCTGGAAAACAAGTTCTGCGTGTAGACGAGATTGCACACAATGCTACTGATGCAGGATTGACAGCATTGTTTGCTGGACCCACGTAGCAAATAACTGCTAGCCATAACATACAAAATTGGTACAGCTCAATAAGTGATTACAAATTACTATAGAATTACCCAGAACAATTTTGAGGAATAAGGGATAGTGCTCGATAAAAGAAAAGTATCACTCATTTATAGTAGAATGGTATGCCAGTATGTATGTCACGTTTAAAGTTTCCTCTTGAGCCAATTCCTTATTTGCTCAAAATTATTGTTAGAGAGGGTCGTGGCGAATGCTACTTCGTTAATTATAGGTAAATTACAAATTAGGTCTGTTTTCAAATACATTTTCTTTTGTTAATTGATTTTATTGTTATAAATTCACAACTCAATCGAAATCATAAGCTTCATTGTGCAAGTGGATCGTGATGAGCATTTTTAATATTCTTCTTGATCTTAAAAGTATGAATGAATCTAAAGCGAGTATGTGAATTATGTGGTTAAGTAATAAATGAATTGATAACTGAAACATAATCAAACTATATAAAGTAATGTTACATTATATAAATGTAAATTTCATACTGAATTTTTTAAACTAAAAGTAAAAATAAAAAATAACTGCTTAGATAGAATTTTTAGAATTCATAGCAAATACCGAGCCAAAGCACAATGGAACCGAGAAATCATAAATTCATGTACGAACACGAATGATTGAAAATGAAGAAACTTTCGAAAAATAATTTTTAAAGACATTAAATTAAGTAGTTACTGTTAGTTAGTTAATTTAAAAAGTCTTATTTTATAAAATTATTATGTGATTTATAAAGAATGATATTCTTCTCAATTTAAAAATGAATTAAACGTATAAAGTTTTATTTTGTAATAAAAACGTTGTCAAAAGTCATTCCTTATTTATCAAACGCTTTTATTGCATTTAAATATCAATAAAAATATTTACTGCCGCCATTAATTGTTTTGAATTTGTGAGATTTCTTGAATTTTAAGTGAGAAGAAATATTTCAAAATCATTTTGTTTTATTTAATTAAGAAAAAACAAACAAACTGATGAGCGCGAAAACGTTATATGATGTTGGACAATAGAGGAAATCCACGATGAATTACAGCTCTTAACATCGTACAATAGAGTGTATGATCAATATAAAGAGTTTTAATTATTCTTATTTTTAATTATGACAGACAAATAATGTCATTTACGTTTTCAATGCGAAAATCTCTGAGGCTATTTCTGTCTATTTGTAAAAGTACAACGATGTTATAAAATTGACAATTCGTCCATTTTACAGAAAATGAATTGTTCAATTCTTTTAACGGGGTCCGATAGTCAATTTTACTACGCTAAGTCACCGTTTTAAAAGATGTAGTTCTAATTTTAAACACAAAACTTTTGTTCTAATATAATTTTTAGACGTTTTGGAATGTTGATTTGAAATTTAGCATTATATTGGAGTGCATTATGACGAAGTCCAATCCTCTTCCGGTTTTGCATGGTTAAAAATATTTTTTTTTTTAAATTTAACAATTATTGACTATCAGACCTCCTTGTACTTAAATATTTTCTAAAATAAAAACATGCAATTGAGAGTATCACTTTCAAATGAACTGATGTGAGTTACTGAGTCGACTGAATGGCCTTGCCTATTCGCTTTCCCATAAGCGAACGAATTTAGTAATTTGTTATTTCACGCTGCCAATGACATCATTAAATTTTGTTGTATACATCGGCTTTAAAAGTTGCTATACTTGTATATATTATATTGTAATAATAAAATGCATTGACAATAACATTTGTAGAATGTTATTTTCGTTCCTTAAAAAAAAAAACTCAATAAGGAAATTTAGCGCATGGTTTATTCAACTAGCAGAGATTACAACTTAATGATAACGTTGCACTTGAAAAATATTTGATCAAAAACATTTAGAAGATTCAGTTATTTTAAGGAAGTTTGTCCAATAATGAATTCATTCTTACATTGTGGAGTGAAAATAATAGTTTTAACTAACAAGAGTCGTTTTCATAAAAAAAATTACACTTCTATTCATCATGATTAGCAGAATATTAGTATATTACGCATCTAGGGAGCAAAAGTAAAGGACGTCCTAGATCGCATGTAAATTGTCATCCGAGTTGAAGGCGAGGCTGACAAACATGCGATCTGAGGCATTCTTTATTTTCTCCTGTGGTGCGTATACTATTTTTTTGCCTGGTGAGGCCGAAAATACAACTTTTGGCCCGCTGGCAAAAATATCACTATTAAAAGACAATATAATACAGGGATGCATAGTGAAATGATGATGAGCACTACTATATACGAGCTTCTCAGCTGATGGACTCGAACAGGGGAAAGTCGTTCTTGGTGCGAAAGAGCTCGCTAGTAGGGATGTAACCGAATAGTTCGATATTTTTTTATTTCTTCTTTTTTGCATTACAATATGCATGTAGGTGTAAATCAATTTTTTAAGCACATAAAATTGTAATGTTTGGACATATATAAAGCTAATATAATAATTGGACATATATAAAGCTAATATAATATTTGGACATATATAAAGCTAATATAATAATTGGACATATATAAAGCTAATATAATATTTGGACATATATAAAGCTAATATAATATTTGGACATATATAAAGCTAATATAATATTTGGACATATATAAAGCTAATATAATACTTTTCATTTCATTTTAGTTAAAGTTTTTAACAGTAACTTTTGACTCAAGTATTTTTACGAGTTTTTTTTCGAGTAAAAACTCGAAAAAAAAGTTCGATTTTTATTGCATGAAGTTCATAAATGTTTTCGGAACCTTTAAATCTTATGAGTTTACTAAATTAATGCACTGGTTAGAAAACATGGGTGATTTTAATACATTATTTTATCATTTACACTATTTTATTTGACGTTTATCAAAAACATTGGAAGAAATCTTCGAATTTCGACCCATCCCTACTCGCTAGGCTAGGGGTGACGCGCCTATCTCGTCTCAAGTTCTCGTTTCAGCTGCCTCCTGTGTTGCATGGCTAGTAATCTGGACTCACCGCCCATTTCACACGGAAGAAGTTTTAGCGGCACGACGGCGTTCAGGCCCGACATTGTCAAATGGAAATATATCTGGAAATGGGATCGAGAAATTTTCAGAAAAATATTGTTCATTCTTTAATTCGTGCAAATTAATTTGATCCTATAATATATAATGGCAATTAATTTTTAAACTAATTGCATTTACATTTTCCCCATATCTGCTAACAACGATATTATTGCTTATAAAATCGGTTCATATAATCAAAGAGCTTTTTTAGACTAAACGGGTTTAATGTCCGACAGTGTTTCATCGTCGTTCGATTCAAATCAGAAACAAAAACAGCCCTCACTCGTACTTTCCTCAAAAGTAGAAATGTCCAGTACTATGTTCACGTATTTCATCGCCTCGTTTTTTTTATTATATTTCAACGAGTCGCTGTCGATCATTTGCAATAGAATATCTTTTTAACCTTCGGGGTCCGCGTTTTAAAAGGCGTTTTTTATTTTTATTTATTTACTTTTTATTTTATAGAAAATTCTGTTTTTTATTCCATAAATATTCGTTTAAAAATCCACTTACAGCGCCTGGAAATTTTTTTTCAAGTCTTCATTTTTTACGGGATCTTGATTGCTGAAAAATTCGGGCAGGTGAGTTCTCATAGTAAAATAATGATCTACAATTTATTTTATCGATTCTATACTGTAATCGTCTTGGTGCAAGAAAAGGTGTAATTAGGTATTAGGTAGGTGTAATTGTTGGTTGTACCATTTCCGTAAGGATTCGAGGTAAATTTTTATTTTTTTATTCCTTTGTATTTCTTTCTATATGGGAGTTAGATTCATGTTTGTTGCTTTAAATTGATTTTGGACTGATTACATTTGTATAGACTGTACAATCAAGATAATTTAGGTTCAATTTGAAACTGGCCTGTAACCAACGCGGAAGTTTTTCCCTCTTTCTTTAAATATAAGTATATTTGAAGAATACTGTATCACAATGAATAGATATTTTGATTTTAGAGGCGGTCGTGATTTGCTGCTTGAGGTGAGTTTCAAATTTTCAAAATGATAACAGGCAAAAAAAACGTAAATTATCTTAATAGATACGGTGTTGATTTTGAAAATTATGTTTCATTTAAAAAAGTCAAATTAGCTTTATAGCAAGAAAAGAAACTAAACATTTTATCATTACTGAGTTAATATAGTTTCGGAAATTTCATTGACAATTTATTACATAATTAAAAGATAATTTTAATTTATCATCCTTTTTTTGGTTAATGGAGAGGGTTTTAAACGCTTTCTGTCTTATGATATAGATATAACTGAAACATTATCATGTTAATCTATAATCACATTGAAAAATACGGATTAATAAGCCAATTATTGGTTAATATTTTAAATGTACCTAATTCTTAAAAGGCTTTTTACGGAATATATACTACTTTAAAACATTGAAAAAGCTTTCCATTTATGAATCATAAAAGTTGAGTCTTTGATGATGATTTTGTTTAAAGATTAGAATAATGATTTAATAAATCTAGTAAGGCTGAAGTTCTTAAAATTTTTATAATAATCTTTGTTACAATTTCATGAATATGTTTTATTGATAATGCAATTAGGATGTATGTAGTTGTAAATTTGATCATTGATTTATTTATTTGTTGAAAAAGAGTAATAACAGATTTAAATCATAAAATCGCAGTAAGCGCGAAAAATCGTGCGCCCGAGTACACCATAATACGATATTTTTTGCAACACTATGCATAACAGGGGCCGCGACCCCCCGCTATCTATATGTAAAAACTTCATTTTTACATTATACCTAGGCACGACCGTACTTCTTAGAAAAATCTTGTATTTTTGTGTAAAGTTAAATCCTTGAAGAATAAGCAAAAATCGATTATTTCAGGTGTATTTATAGGCATTCAAAATCGTGTTTATAGGTCTAACTCGTTGGGGATTGATTGTACATGAATATGTTAAATGATAAAAAGTTTTGTTTTATTATAATCTACAACTTTTATATTCAACATATCTATATGTAAACTTAAATCTTGTCAAGTTATAGCCGAAAATCGTCAATTTTATGTTTATGTAGGTGTTTAAAATCGTTTTTATAGGTCTAACTCATCAGGAATTGATTTTATATAAAAATGTTAAGGTGGCTCAAGCGGTCTAGTAGACCTAGCTATGAATATCTTTTACAACAATTCATTTATAAATTCCAATCTAAAAACTGATATGACAGGAAGCAGGGTTCTTAACATAACGGAAAATTGTTTTGTTAGAAAATTTCGAATTTTGCAAAAGTATATTCTGCCCATTGAAAAAAGAATTCAATACGAGACACAAAGCTATTTAGTTTTTCATTCAATTTTAAATTGCAAGGTCTCATTTTCTTCCTTGTTTTTTCGCAGCTGTGTTGGTAAGTATTGATCGTAGCAAAAAATGATCAATATCAAAAAGATATGTTTTAATTAGTTTTAGCAGAAGTATGTGTGAAATGTATATTAAAAATGAATTTTCGATGCATTACGCTCAAACATCAATTTATCCAAAACTTTAATTGTGCTCGCATTTTTATATTTTTGAACGGACATTCCTAAAGTAGGACTGTCACCTATGTATGACTAGACGAAGGTGTACTATTATTTGTGATCGGATTCGATTAATTTTTCGATATGATAATGCGAACCCAAGGTTTCGTACATAAGTACAGACATACATACATCATGGGGAACACTTAAAATGATATTCGCTTCAGTGAAAATAGAAGGCTCTCCCTCGAAGCGGTCGTGCCTAAAAGTAAGATTTTACATCCGTTTTAAGGGTTTGTAATGCTACTTTATGTAAACCTGAACGACCGTATCAAGAAGGCCGTGGAACCCGGCTCTTGTGGTGCGCGATCCTCCCGGAGTGAGCAATTCGATGACCCAGTTGCAAAACATGATTTTTTTCAAGTGTTACTATAAAGTAGCATTTCACAAACTCAACCGAGTGTGTAAAATCGCTTTTTACACAGAGTTGCAAACAATTAGTACTTTAAGTGTAAAAAAAATTTGTTGTTGATGTATGTATACTTATACTACATGAATTATTGAAATGATACATGTATATACATATGAATATGCATATTTAGAAATTATTAGTACTGTCAAAGTAATAAAAATAATAAACGTAATAATAATTTTTGTTACTACAAATAAAGATATAATATAAATTTAGCAAATGTGGATGTATATAACATTGTGAAGATATAGATTATTTACATTATACTGTATACAAAAAATCAATACCATCACATATTTTATCACAGTATTAATTTATTTAACAAAATATTTCGTCATCTTCTGTACAATTATAAAAATTTCTTATTTTATATTAAATATCGTACTTCTTATAATTAAAAATTTATTACAAATTTTAAATGTTTTGGGTTCCCATAAAGATATACAAATCGAATTAAATCAATTAATCCTTGTATTAAAAATAGATCAGATGAAAATAGCTTTTGATAATATTCAAACTATCTTAAAGTATAAATTATGCGACATTTATTTTAATATATTTACAAATAATGTTGTTTTTATTGAAATATGTCTTGAAACTAAACATGAATAAATGTCGCACTAAAAATAGAATATAAATATATATAATTAATGATTAGATTCTTGATACTCGCGAACCCAAAAACGAGTTTTACGCACCTCACCTAAGTGTTTAATTCGTTAAACATTTGTTTCAGTACCTGATGCATAATATCAGTACTTCAAACGGTTGGTATTTCAGCAGAAAACAAAGGAGCATCAGTTGTACTGAATGTCGGGGATTTACCCTCCTTTGCTATTCTTAAAGCTTGAAGAACTGAAACAGTATCAAGCTCTTTTTGATTTGGTTTTTCATTATCAAGATAAATATCTGCCGCTCTTTTACTAAAAGGTTCCAGCACTTTAACTCTATAATCAACAATTGTTGACACAGGATTTCCTGTAAGTCTGAGATTTTCTAAACACGGAAGGTTTCCTATATGCTTTACCTCTTGAATATCCTCTATTCTATTGCAACTCATATCTAAACCTTCCAAGCAATACAGTTTAGAAAAACTTATAAGTGATGTTAAATTATTACGCGATAAATCAATATAAACGATTTTCCCTAGCTTTGTGTGAAGATTTTCGGGTAATGATGTGAAATTATTTGATGCTAGATGCAATTGTGATAATCTTGGTAATAGAGTAATATTCGATATTTCTTTTAATCTGTTATTATTTAAGACTAGCGATTCAATATGTGGCAATAATTTAATAGCTTCATCAATGACTTCTATTTGATTGTCACTTAAATCTAAGTGTGTAACTTTTAACCAGACATGTGAATCATTAGCCGAACTAATGTGTTTATGAACTTCTTCACACATAGTTAATTCTATTATATTTTTTAGTTTTGTATTATGTACTTTCAGAACTTTGACGGTATCTCTAAGATTACCCATATTATAAATTTTGTCTACAGGATAATTATCTACTGTAAAATTTTCTATGTTCTTGAAACTTGTCAACTCAATGCTTAAAGAAGAAGGGTAAATATTACTAGTTCCATATGCTGCATCATTACCTTTGATAATAAGATCCTTCATATGAGAATTAAAATCTAGTACATGGCTAAAATCATACTTTTTATCTGTGACTTCTAAAGTCGGCCGTGGTTGTTTCAATCTTTCACTTATCGCGTACATCTAAAACGGTAAATATAAAAATTTAGTAAAAAAAATAGAAGAAAAGATTATATTTTGAAAAAAAAAAATTATTTTAGCAATATGGTTAATTTTTATCATTTTATGGAGTATATATTAATTATTATGGTTATAATTATTGTGTACAGATACTAACCTGCACAACATCAAATGTAAAACTTTTCGAAGTTTGTAAAAGTGTTTCTCCTTCAGCAAAGAATCGACAGGCCAGATTTTGTAGTAAGAAAAATATTTCATATAAATGTAATTCTAAGAAAGTTGCTAATGGTCTAGGCATAATCTTCTTCAAATAATTATATACTGAATTTAAATAAGTTTCAAGTCCCAAACGTCTTTTTTCCACAAATATTTCTGATTTATTACCAATTAATTTCTTTGGTGGTAATATATCTTTTTCTACACAATGATCAGTAACCAAAATGTCATGGAGTTCAGCAAATTCACTATATCTGCAAAAATAAATGAAATTAGATCATTGAAAATCTTAAGAACAATACTCGAATCTATTGGAAATAGTAACATAAAATTAAATTCTATATAGAAGTATCTGAAATTAAATGACTAATTTTGATAAAGAATCTATGTAAAGACTTGTTTCTTATCATAATTTAAAATTTATCTAGAGTGACACCAGTCTTTATTTACCTGTGCTTTACGGTCCACTTAACGGTAGAGATTCTAACTTCCACTATATAATATGCAACACCATCAGTGATTTCAAATGATGGAATACTGAGTTGCACATCATTTTGGTTCATCAAGAAGCAAGCCATGGCCTTGAAATACAAGGAGTGCTTTGCTGCAACAAAAACAAGAAAAACTTATTTTTTGCAATCATGAAATGTATTTTCTGAAGTCGGTCATATGCTTCATAAATTCAACAGATGAATCATTAAGTATATACTGTGTAATATGTTGATTCCAATATCATTATTAATAGTGTACCAAATTGTAAATTATATATTATATTACAAGTGCTTAAGAAACATGTAAATTAAAATACGAATAATTAAGTAAAATAATGCATTAAGAACACCTTTTTTTATTGGTAAATAATCATTTTGTAGATTAAATAGTAAAATTTTGTTTAATACCTTTTTTACTTATTTCAATGTTGTAACTTAGTGTACAGATGTTTGAATAAAATGTTTGTACGCACTGACTTTAACAGCTGATAAGAATAAGAATAGAAAATCATTTGACAAATAAAAATCCTTGACGAAATCAATCACAAAAGAATGCACTTCCACCTACAAACACCTGTCACATTTTCTCCGCGAAAAATTAAAATTAGGCCAGCAAACATACGTGCTACTAGCAGTTCATTAATAAACACCTGAGCAACGCAAGTATAAACTCACCTCAGCACAAAAACATTGACAGCCTCACGAACGGGAGGTAGGCGGTGACCGAGTCCCTCGGTCGCACAATAGGTTATATTGTGTGCCAGAAAGGCGCGTCTATCAGGCCGAGGACGACGACGAGTGGTTGGCTGCTGTCTTCCTCTTCCAGTGCATCGGCCGTGGTTCTCTGCGCGGCTTTTCACAGCTGCCCGGAATACCCGGATATCGCGACGGCGGCGGCGGCGGCGGCGGCGGCAGCGCAACAACAGCGGAACGATCATCCGTTATCTTCAACGCAAAACATCTCGCTCATAGGCGCACTCTGCTGCTTCTCCGCGGCTGCTGGGGAGCAACGCTGACATTTGGCCGAATTGTGCGACGCCACTCCACGATCGCTCTCCTCTCGCCAGACCAGACCCGTCCCCTCCGCGCTTTCTTCAGTTCTTCCGCTCCCTCTTTTGTGCTCGTCCGTGGTGTGTTGTTGTTGTTGCTCCACTACTGGCCGCTCGCACCATTGCACTAATGTCGAAACTGCTGATCAAGCATCACCGATGGCAATCGGCGCATCACTGCGCAGCTCTTTGTTGTAACTTGTAAGTATATCCGCGCGACGCTGTATTCGCGATATTCTACATTATCTCTATATACCAGCTGATTACTCTGCATGCTCGTATATTGAGTGACAGTACTATTGGCAGTACTTCATAATCGCGCTCTTTTTTGAGAGATTGAGCGTCGCGTGACTAACTGAGGTGAGCGATGGTTAGGTAGGGAACTTATCAATGATCATTGATGGTATAAAGGGATTCGGGATGCCTTATACCGACAGAGTTCATTACCATACCGCGGTTTCAATGCTTATATCTAATTCCAGATCAAATTTCAGACAACTCTAAAAAAAGACGATATTGGATAAACAGCTATAAGATATCATATTTTGGATTTTTCAAATTTTGTCTTTACTTTTCATCAGATTTGTTTGAAATTTGAAAGCTTTTATAGCTCTGTCGGCAGGGTTACAGATTTTGCACTTCTTGCATCCGGAATTCTGGAAGTACAACGTGTTTTCGGA
>JAPYZP010000186.1:0-37175 GCA_030522985.1 Torymus sinensis | reverse complement strand
GGTGTAAAATCAACATTTACAGAGAGTATTTGATAATTTAATTAATTAATGTTACGTTTAGCTTGAACTTACTCTTATACTTCGACCAGAATTTCATCATTATTTATCATAAAAATAAACAGGAAACAATGTTAAGAATAATATTTATTTCATTAAAATATGAATAATATAATTATACATTTACAAATACATCTCATTATTACGAATAAATGATCAAACAATAAAGCTATCGGCGCAACAACGACCGCACGCTGAAAAGAACAGAACCATACCATGGAAAAAAAATGTTGGACCGAAAAAAAAAACGAAAAAGAAAATTGCCTCCTGTGAGGTTTGAACTCACGACCCCTGGTTTACGAGACCAGTGCTCTACCACTGAGCTAAAGAGGCTTGTGCTCTCATCGGCCGAAGCGACGCATAACAGCGTGGCGCTAGCGGCGCTCGCCTCCAGTGCGCTCCGTGTGGGCAAATCGCGATGCGCGCGCATATTAGACGCGCCGCGGTGATATGAAGCAACGGTAATAAGTATATTTGGCAGTTTAAGGCGGATTTTGAATTTCTCACGGTTAAAGGTGGGCTGTTTGTGTTTGGCTGGATAGTTTAGAAGCGAGCGAGGATAGACGATGATATATAGTTTTGGCGATGTGTTCGTACTCATATATGTTATTGTAATTAGAATATATTTTTCATTATTTCTTAGTAATTAATTAAATGAAATTGATTAATTTAATTTTTTTCGCCTATAAAAATATATATATTATGGGTTTAGGAAGTTATTGACAATATTATAAATATTACTTAATTGCGGCTAAAAATAAAATGCGTAAATATTATTGTTGTCTCGTATTAAAAATAGTTAATATTTTATTATTTTCACTCCTTAATAGCATAATTTCAGATTAAAGAAGCGCTCATATACATCAATATAAAATTTTATTTACATTACAAATAATTTCTCATATACATCAATATAAAATTTTATTTACATTACAAATAATTTTAAATACAGTTATTTCAAAATAACAATTTTCTGTATTTTCGCAACGCTCAGGTGCAAAAATTGATTCACTTACCATTACAATTAACCCTTTCAGTCACAGATTAAGCCTATATATAGGCACCCAAAATTTTGTTATATTTCTTGTCATTTTTTTTATATTTAATGCACATCCTTCATTTTTTTTTCTGTTAGATAAATACTTAAGCTTGAGAAATATAATAATACTTTTCGGATTTATAATTGTTTATAATTGTTACAAATAAATTTATGGCAAAAAAATCATATTTTTGTGAATTTAATTTGTGACTGAAAGGGTTAACATCCAAGTATAACCCGATTTCTTACAAACACTTCGCGTTTCACACGGTAATCGCCCAGGTCACATTATCATATCAATGCTCTCTCGCATCCTTATCCGCGCTCAAATATCACTCTAAAAGTAGCTCTCGCAACCTCGACGCACGAAATCCAGCTCGATATTATAATCGCGCGTTCCTCTCTCACGCGCATCGCGTATACGCATCCATCTTCTCGCGTGTACTGGGAAGGTGGAGATAATGAATTTTTTTTTCTCCTCGTCTGCCCGGAATTTCCGGAAGGGCCCGACGGTACTCGGAACCGCGATTTTTACGACGGGATATTATTATTCGAGAGGGGCGAAGATGGATTTCACTCGAGCTGATAGGAAATTGGTTTTTTCTTTTTTTTTGGTGGGGAGAAGAGCGAGGGGATCGAATTATCACGGCGGTTTTATTTTGGATGCGAGTGATATTGAGTTTTGATGGGGGGTAGGAGACGAACGAAGGTATGGTGTATAATTATTGGGTATAATTATAAATGTCAAAGTGTATGCGAATGATTTATAAAACGTTTAGATGCATGTTTTTACTCTATAAATTATTACTGTTTGGTTTTGTGAATAATTTACTTTGAAATTTGATCGATTCTAGATTTCACTTGTCTTATGAAATTTTAGGTAATTTAATATTTTTTTTAATTTATTCAAACTTACGCTTGAAAAAGCAGTATAGATCAAAGATCAATGGTTTACCACAAATGTATAACGAAATACTTTATTATAGATAGGTTCCAATTTTTTGATTCTTCTCCGCTATCAACCGGATAAAAAGATCATGGAACCTACTTCCTATTAGCATCAGACATGAGCAATCGTTATCAATTTTTAAAATCAGATTAAGATCTTTAACGTTAACTTTTTAATCATGTCCAAACTGTACAAAGTCAATATTATTTTATCGTTTTTATATATTTTTATGTATCAATACGGATAATTTCCATTCTGTAAAGGGCTCATAGCCCGTACATAGTTAAATAAACAAATAATAAAAGAAAAAAATAGAAACTGAAAGAATTTTCACATATAAAAATATCCGATGCGAAAATCCGAGATTTTCCCTTTGTGCTACAGGTGGCAAAAAAAATTTCTAAAAATCGGTCCAATATTCTTGTCGAAAATCACGATAAACTTTATGCAACGGCAAATTTACAGGCCGTGACGGTAAACATTTCCATAATTACGCCTCTCTTCAGATAACAGTATACTAATCAAGAAAAATACGCGAACAAAATCCCAGAACCGTCGTATTGTACCTCGTACACGGCAACTTTCATTAGTAAATTCCAAACCTCCGAATATCGTATCCCCGATAACCCAGCCGTCTACATATTAAAAAAATGTCTATCGGCCAATCTCCCGCCGCGCGATAACCGTCGCCCCCTTTTAATAAACCTAATTAGCGTCACTCTCGCGATTAAATCGCCGCGCGGCGCGTCCTACTTCTATATACGCATCATCCGGCGCGAGGCCAACGTAATTTCCCCTTCGATTTCGAGTCGAGCGCGTTATAGTACCGGCATACCTGGAATTCCCGGGACTCTCGGGGCTGATAAGCGGATTTTCCGCTAATCGCGGGAAGTGCGCGCCGCCGCCCGCCTCTGACGCAATGCGCAGATGCTCGAGCACCGCGTATCGGTGAATTATTGTGGGTAATGGAAGTACCGTGATGATTAACGGCGGTTCGTGTGAACGGCAAACTCGTGGCGTTCGATGTTTGAAATTTCGGGTCGAAGTAGATTTAATTACTCCGGTTTAAAGTATTATATACTCTGCGATTGAAAATAAACAATATTTCATTGTTAACGTGTTGTATACCGAATAAAATCAGAATATTGTTCTTGGCCATATAAAGTTAGCTAAATAAAATAGGTAATTTATGGTTAGCATAATTATTCATGATTATTAATTTTTCTTAAAGCAGAAAATACGGTTTTGTATTATATTATAATTAGACCAGTCAAAGAGCGACTGTAGAAGCGATATTAAAAAAGTAACTCAAAGCGCGTTCTACAATACACAATCTCCTGTTCCTAGAGAGCGAACGTAGGAATTATTAAAAAAGTTGAGCAAAATTAAAACGACCATATCGACTTCAATAAACGCTGAAAATTTTTCATTTAAAGTTTAGTTGCATGCGGACTGCGGAAATTAAAAAATTTTTATACGCCCTGCGGCTGCTAGTATGTAATTTTTTACGATAAGAAGGTCTACATTTTTGTATGTTATATACGAATTCCCTAAAAATAAACCAGTATATATAGCGAGCAAAAAACTCACTGAAAATTAAATTTTACCTGATTAAAAAGTTACTGTACAGAATAAGTCGATTGTTTACTGAATTGCGTTAGCCCCCGAATTTCACTGATTTATGCTTGACCCCAATAACGAGATTTTTAATTAAATTTTTCTTACCTAACAAACACTTATATATAACAATAGAATTTCACAGCTGCCACGCGATAAAAAAAACAAACATTACCTTACTTTTCGAGCCAAACTGTCACACGTATGCCTGCGCCGGCGGGTTTTCCACCCCGGCATTATCTGCCCGCGGGGTTTCCGCGTAAATCGCACTCGTCGCGGCGGGCCTCTGTCTCTCATTTAATGGAGGATAATAAAGATTACGCGGAAGGACAGTGATTGACTTAGCTGGAAGACGCTGATAACGATTTCACCGCGGCGGCGGCGCGGACAGGACGGGAGAAAATTGCCGCGTGCGCGCGCGTGCGATGCTCTTTTCTTGCATAAAGCGAGACATTAGGCTAATTGAATTTCGGCAGAAGAGGGGCGGGGGATTTCGAGTAAATTTTATTTCGTCTTTATTGGTTATTATAAGTTTATAATTATATACTTGGTGTTTGTAGTCTTGAAAGCCCTAGTGGAAATGGAAAGAACGAACTTTAAATTTTAAGCTACAGATATCGTTGCTCTCCATATAGCTAAATGCTTTATCAGTTTGTAAAGGTTCAAGTTGTATTTTCATGACGAATGCAAACAGTGAGTATAGTTAAAATTTGACAATTTTCCTCAATCAACGTTATTTCAAACTTCAGAGGGTGACGAGGCATTTCCCGAATTAGCATATATCGCACACTTTTATTTATTCTCAAAACGGTGAGATCGTTAGAAATAATTATCTATAAATTGTATTTTTAAAACGACTAGTTTAAAAGATAAGGTAACCCAAAAAATCATGCTCGTGAAAAAAGCTTGTCGAAAAACCTTATACAAATGCCGCTACACACGAATACAACAAGACCAAACCGAGTATAGGCAATATTTTTTCAATATATCCCCCAAAAAAAAACCGACCGGCGAGCGCCTTTTTCAACCTCAGAGAACAGGCGTAGGACCGGTAGCCGTCGAATTATCTTAATCGCGCGTTAAGCTAAAATTATGCCGATCACCTGGCATCGACCGCAGAGAGAGAGAGAGAGAGCGAGCCATTAGACAATCCATCGATTATTATGTCATTATGTCAGCCACAGGCGGGCAGGCAGTAGCCGTGTCTCGACGCGCCGCTTATTCAAATCGCGCCGATAATTTTAGATGAATTATTTATAACTCTCCCCGCGCCCCTCCTTATCAAACGGGCGGATTTTCAATATATATGCACGCGATCGCGTGTCTACACGAATAATACACCTATATACTTACACACATGATTGAAAAATATATAACGCCGCGCGTCTGAATTGGCGGCGCGCGCGCCGTTCTCGGAAGCGCGCTTCGAGATCGGGATCGAAATAGAGAGAGAGAGGCTAGATAGAAGCGGCAGCTGTCAACAATTCGCGGAAACAAGTGTGACGTTGCGAAGTAGTGGAGGGGAAGAGAGAGAGAGAAGTTCTGCTGCTCACCTTCGCGCTTGGCGAGTCGCACACACACATCACGCGAAAGCGACGTAATTTTTTTTGTCAGCTGCACACGGTGTGGGTTACCGGGAATCGCGCGTGCGCGTGCGCACGCCGAGCGCGACATGTGGAGGTATTTATTGGAGGGATGTGGGAAACGTGCCCTTTATGCGTCGGTATTTTTCATTAAAAATCAGAACCGCAGGTGCACGTAATAAGTCGACGTTTGATAAAACGGTTATGAATTAAATTGTGTCTTCTAGGTGGAATATCTGCGAAAATGTCTTGAACATGATAGTTTCCTTGAATCATTGACATTAGTCGGATAATCTGCTCTTTGTGGCAATGAATTTTTGAAATTAATATCCGCGACAACCGGGAAAATCTGACCTTCAGAGTGAACCTGAGCCTCTTATTATCTAATAAAACGATATCATTTATATGGTAAAACTGAATCTATTATCATTAGCAANNACGTACATCTACGTTGCTCCGATTTCTTCTGTCATATAGAATCGTTACCAAACTGCCGCATGAATTACTGGAAAGATTGATCTCATTCATAAAGAATTTCACCAACCTCGGAACACCTATAGAAATTCGACCAACCCATTGAAGAGATTGCTCAGAATCCTGAAAGCACCAGCGCACTTTCTCAAACCCAAATACCATATATATTTATCATTCTCAACATCGATCGAGGCGTGCAGCTATGCATATATTGCCGGTTATATTTACCAACGAGGAGCGCATTCATGCATGCCTCTCTCGCGCTCCCGTTTAATAAGACGCGCGCGGCTTTGAGGCGCCGCTCTTTGAGGGGGCAGGAGGGGATGACCGCGCGCGTGTCTTCTCGGAAATCGCGCGTAAACAAGTATATAGAAGCCACGGCGCGCGCGAGATTAAACGGCGCCAACCGCGCGCTCTTCTCGTGCGGCGCGTCCCTGACAGCTAAAGTAGACAGAAAGAGGGAGAGACGATTTTTCCCTCGTTACCCGCGTGGATTTTCCGGGAATCGGTTGTCAATTGAGTGTGCAGAAAAGGAATTTCATCAGGTACGATTGGCTGAGAGATGAAATATTTCGATGCACACCAACTTTTCTTTCATTGTCTGGTACTTGGACGTAAAATAGCCTCGCGTATGCGTTAAAAATTAAGAACTTGTTGTTGGGTGTCTTGAAAGTTTATTTAATTAAGGGCCTATCAATTATCTGCAAAAGTTTACTAAGCATGAAATAAACAATCAATAATAACAACGAATCCGAGCATCCAAAACAGTTCAAAATACTGCATACAACGCCTAATACAGACTTCTCATTATTAGAAATGAAAGTTTTACTTATTATGAAAGTGTTGATTGCTGTTCAGTAGTAAAATGCGAAAACTATAAACGTATATATATTCATAATTATTTAATGTTTGCTTGGACGTCTCAGAAATCAATCTGTATATATATAGTAACCGACTATTAATAAGACTCATAACAATCTCGAAATGGTAAAAAGCAATTAAGCCTGTAAAACTCTCGCTCATTTATTTCGAATAAAAAAGCTGTTAAATAAAAATACCCCTTTTTACTTTGACGTTTTGAGAGTTGATTAGAGTAGTATCAATAAGTTTCATGTTAAAGAAAAAAAACGTTAATATAAAAGAAAATAAATTTACGAAAGATTCCTCAAAAAAAAAGTGCCTTCTTTATTTATTTCACTCAATTGTCATATCTCAGTACATACGAAGTAGTTATAGTCTTTTATGTACAAAAAAAAACGCACACACACACACACATACATCCATACAGACATTTTTGAAAAACAATGTATTTTGATTCCTAACAACTCTAACATGTTTTTACAACAACTCAAAAAATTACTATCACAAAGCTTCCTCTAGGACGAAGCAAAAAAGATAAATAAAACAAAAAACACATCATAGTGTTTACATTTAATTCCACACATTCATCAAAACGAATCACACACATGATTTCGCCTCACCATCGCTCGAATTCGCGGAACTTGACACTACGAATTTGCAATTCCGAACAATCTTCTTATTTTTCGTTTTTTTCTTCTATACCCATTCATCGCTGATTAGCATTCCGCGCCGATCGATCGTCGCTCTCTCTCGCTTATGATGACATCACGCGGTGCTAATGTCGCGGAACGGCGCTTCGGAAAAACGCGTACTCAGGCCCATTCCATTAATTTGCTAGATGTATTTAATTAGAAAGGTGGAGAGAGAGAGAGAGAGAGAAGGGGGACGACAAGAGTATGAATTAAGTCGGGCGCTTCTGTACGAGGAAGAAGCGAGCTCGCGGCTAATTGGAATTCCAGTAAATCAAGCGATCGTTACGATGAAATCTGCACGCTCAGCATATATAGACGTCGTGCTCCTGCGCGCGAGTTGATTGCAAAGGCAATAACATTATTTTTCCGTTAATTCTCATCAGCCGATGATCATGATGATGACGAGCGGCTCTCTTCTCCGTGTGTCGCTTACGAAATTAATACGAGATCTTGCCGATAAGTGGTACTTGATTTTACGAGAAAAGTTTACTTGGAAGAGGTGAATGTGGAAGATGCTGACCTTCTTTTTTAATCTAGTCGGAGAATTCAAAGGAGGTGTATAATATGAGTTTCTTAAAGTCGGTTATTCATTTGCTGAATGATGCGCATTAGGAATCCAAATTAAAATGATCATTCTAAAGTTGTATAAACCATTATTATAATCTCAGAAGAAGCGATGAAATTTAATGTATGGCATATTGCAAGGAATTGTCCTTTTGGCAAATCAAAACAAAACCAAAAGTAAACACACATTTCAAGGTTCTCACCACGCAGTTCAATTACTATACATATACAACAATAACAATATATAAATTAACATTAATCAGCTATCCGTGCACCACCACTTGACAATCCATTCCCTATTAAATAACCGAACTCCCGCGACAACGCAGCCGCCAATTAAGCCGGGCAATAGACGACAAAAGCCCAAGCCGCCACAAACAGCTGCCGATGATGAATCACAAGCCAAACAAATAGATCGCCGCGTTTCGCCATCACCCCGCGCATATAAACATTGGCGCACGTCCTCGAGAACGCCCACGAGACTCGAGCCGCGCCGCTCGCGAAAATAATATTTCCCGCCTACGTCAGAGACACGCGCAAATCTCCCGCGTATATATACACCAAACGCGCGCGGCTATTTAAAAAGTGGCGCGACAGGGCGACACACGGCGTCTTTTCCTTATTGGGAATCCAACAAAGTGTCAGCTCAATGTATAGAAAGTTGAGAGAGCTTCCGGCGATAAAAATGGGCGGCGGGGGTCTTTTTGTTTTTGCTGAAGAGAGGAGAAATCGCGATGATATAAAACAGGGGTTCGATAGTCGACCACGAGAGCGTGACAATTGTTTAGGTACTCGGAATTGATTTTGTGGCCGTCGTTAAAATTTATGACCGAGTTGTAAAATGCTTTAGAGGGGTTTTAAAGTAAGTTTCTAATGCTTTACTGGGGGTTTTGTTTTTTAATGGATTGGAAGTGGGAATAAGGTAACCGGAAGCTGTTGAATGTGTGCTGGAATACGATGAATGATCGTAAGGATGATATGGCAATCGAAGTAAAAGAGTGATTAGGTTATCATCGTGAGCGTTAATTAATATAATTATGTAACACTCAATTTCTGAGTGCACTCGTACTTTCGTTTCCAGAAGATTTCAAGCTTGCTTTTATATAATGTACGTGCCGAAATAGCCACGGACGGGTTCTTGTTACACATGATGGGTTTAAACAGTGGTTTAAACAATGATGGATTATAAGAAAATTATAAAAGGTATTCACTTAGATACTCCATTACTTATAATATGCGTATAATTTATTTATTATGAATTGTTTAAATGTGAAACTTGATCACAAGTGATATAAAATTTTAAAATGTGAAAATTTCTTTAAAGATTAACATCACTTATTAAACGTTCTAAATGGAGAGATTAAACGTTATGTTAAACGTCTTAATCCTGGTGACGTAAAAGTTTTAAATTAAACCAACTCTAATTGCTGTATATGTGAGTTGAAATGTTCGTAGTTTATTTTATAAATTTCGGATGACGCTATTTCAAACTTTCATGTCGCTATAACTGGAGGCTTCCCCGAACAAAATTACAACTTTGCTTCTCTGTGCATTACATGATCAATTAAAATGTAAATTATTAATTGCAATTTCTATATTCAGAACTCCCGTTCCTTCCAATTATTTTCAACCCACTCGCTAAACAAATCGCGTATTTCCAGAACGTGTCCCACATATCATTTGCAAGAAAAATTGTTATTGCACGTCCAGTACGATTTTCCATATAAAAAACAAACGACCTCACGCGAAGGCTTTAGGTCATCGTTGCACAGATCATCCATCCTCTTTGGATAAGAAGCTAAATAAATTTAGAATTCTGCGAGGATGATACGCGACCGGTGACGTAGCATCGTAGACTTGAACTTTGGATTATCGCATCGATTGTTTTTGACAGATCGTTATCGCACGGCCGTATAACGCTATAATAAACGTGCGCGAGTACACGATTATTGTACTTCTCCTCCCGAGAACTATGACGAGGCGATATCTTTGCAGTTTCGAGTGTCACGGAGGATTATTGGTTTTTTCCTAATTTTACGATAAGTTCCGATGAATCGTTGTATCTATAGTATTATCCAAGATGCACAAAAGCACTTTTAGGTTCACAATCTGCTGTTATCGTTTCGTCATTTCGACGAAAATAAAACGAAACAATCAGTTGCAACAAAATCGCGAATTGGTCGATTGTTCGTACAGTTGTTATCTTCATTAAAAATGGAATAGACACCATTTAGGCAAATTTTTTCGAAGATACATCAATTTTCTTCCCCACCCCGTTCCAGCATCGTTGCAATGCACCACCACCTTATCTAAGCGCATCTCCGCTGCCGGACGATAATTCGAGCCAAGTCCGATCTCGCCGTGCACTTCCGAGAAGAGAAGTATCTCGGCTCGGGATGGGGAACGGAAGGTAGTGATCGTAAATCATCTCTTTCGCTCTCTCGCGTGCACGAGATTTCGAAAGTCGATGCGCCCTGCAGTCTCGCGAGCCTTTTTTTGCCAGTGGAAGTGGAACGCGAAAAAAATCAAAAGAATCGAGTCGAATGGTTTAGCCAGTTTTAATTTTTGATGGTTAGGTATTCTGGTGCGTTTTTCATGGTGGGTTGTGGCGAATAATTCATAGAAGAGTAAGAGTGTCTTCAGAAATGTATATTTTTAAGAGATTATGAATTTGTGAATGTACGGTTATAGTCCACCGCATGCTGAATTATCGAGGACAGGTGTGGTTGGTATGCTACTGGTACGTTAGTGCACCTATTTCTGTATTTACGAATACTTGGGTGCGTTAAAATGGAATTCAATTTATGAAACGAATTTCGATGCTCCTTTAACAATTTCGTTATAGTATAGTCTATTAGGAACTATTATTGATTGTACATTTTAAGACTGTCTTGTTTATTTTTTACTTAATATTTACTTATTCAAATTATGATTTGTACGTGAGTTTAGATATCGATTTAGCGAGAAACCAAAATAAGAAAATAGGTTTTGTTATAAACCACTTAAAATCTTATGAATGTGATTTCAATCGAGAATCTCCAAGTAATTCACATTGTAACGAGAGTCACAGAAAAAAAAGTTTGAAAATAGCGTAATGAAAAGGAAGTGTCATTTCCTTCTAATAATACTACCTTACGCACATCTCATAGCACACGAATGAAAGCATAGGATATCAATTTTCTTTATGAATTAAACTCGTTATAAATTACTTTTATTATAAAGCGACGATTTCGAATGTGAAAAGCAGTGTTTTATCATCATTAAAGTGGTGTAGAAGAGAATAAGTATTTATTCCAAAAACACTGTTATCAATTGGTTTACTTTGAAAAAATTCTCAAATTAATATCGAGTAAATAAATACGACTCGGTATTGATTGCCAACTTCATTCAAAGAATCCATAATCTTCCATAAATACAACCACTTGATTACTTCGATTACCTGTAAATTTACAAATTCGTTATCTTTCGAAAGATGATTTTACAATATCGATATAATACTCTTCGTATCAATGTTTGAATCATTAACAAGAATCATGATACAATAAAATCAGGAGCAGAGAAAAACAAAGCTTTAGAAAGATTGGAAGAGATTATATAAATTATATTAATATATTGACCATATTATAGACTGGCCATTTTGGAAAACGATTGTAAAAATTCAATGAATTGTCAAATATCGCAGAGGCTTTTGATTTCTTGAAATTTCCGAATTATCGTCCTGCTTCGTAATGTGAATTTATTACGTATAAGAATGTTAAAACTTGAGAAAAATTATTAAATCTATTTCAACTAATCCTTATAGCACCTGCACTACCTCCCTTTAAAACACATAAAAAAACGCTCCCGCAGCAAACATTCATCAAAAACCCCGGCTAAAATTCAAATTACACCACTTCCATCCACCTCCATTCCAATAAAACAGCCGGACGACTACCTCCCAATCCCGCATCGAAAAAGGAGAAGGCACTACCACCAAAGGCTTATATATATATATATACACCAGTCGACCGGAGAAAGGCATAATCCACGAAGGAGTGCATATAATCTCAGGAGGGGAGAGTATAGCAACAGCAGCAGGAGCAGCAGCCATTCCCCGAAGCTCGGCCGGCCGATTACGGCAAAAGGAAGAAAAACCGAAAGGCGAGAGATATCCTTCCAGGAAGCGAGGCTCGCAGGACCCTCTGCCGTGGGTCGACGTTCTCTCTCTCTCTCTCTCTCCCTCTCTCCCTCTCTCTCTCTCTCTCTCTCTCCTCTCTCTTTCTCTCTCGGAGCAGCAGTTGGGTCTTTTTGGTCTGTCTAGCGCCTTTGTGCTGCGGGTTATATAGAGTACGGAGAAGTTCGTGTGTATGACGGCGCAGGGGATTGAGCTGAGCTTTTGAAAGGATATCGAATTTTGAGCGCTCTACGGATAGGCTTTGTTTCTCTTTTTCTGGATGCCAACTGCTGGCGAAAATTGCAAAAATGATGGAGAGTAGATTTTTGTTTTATTGTGAAGTCTTTTTATGTAACGCTCGAAAATACGAATGATATTGCATTGCAGTGAAAATATATATAATTTTAGTATTATTAGTAAACTATTTCTATAATTCTCATCTATGCACATTGAATAGCATGTTTTAATCTTTTCTCAGGTGAATTCAATAAATTTTGTAAAGATACGACAGCTGGAAGAGTATATTTATAATGTTACAGCTACACACAGCTACACACGCAGGCTACAGCTACGCTCTACAGCTACACTGTAGAATGTTTTTATCTTTTTTCCAAAAGAAATTCAGGTAAAAGGAAATGGTAGCTGTCCGAAGAATAATTAAAAGTCCCAAAGGATTTATTTTTGTTTTTTTATTTTTAGCTACTTATAAAAGGACTAAAAAAGCCATTTTTGTACTTTTAGTAAGTTTTTACTCGATTTAATAACTTCCTTTGTCGCGGTACAACGTGCATTTTTTATCAAAGGACGAGGCAGTTCCTGAGGCCCCATTATATATGTTACGAATGTGGCAACACGCCCTGAGGGACACAACATACGTACTTGAGAAGTACAGGTAGAAAATGTATATTTATATTTTATATTAAATATCCTACTTCCATAAAACAAATTGTAAAAAGAAATCAAAAATAAAAAAATTATAGGAAAGAAGGTCTTGTTACTCGAACTTTATAGTATATTTAAATTTTACTATTGTACTTTTCTCTTTTCCCGACCAGTATTGCGCCTAGAATTCTTTTGACATTTTTATTGATTCGAATGGATTATATCTATAATAATACCTATAATATAAGCTAATAACAAGAAAAACATTATTACAATATTTTTTGGACTACGTTCAAAAAGAACATTACACAAAACATTACATAAACACATATCAACTAATAATCAGAATGCGGGCTGTAAAGATAACTTTAATAAAAATTTCATTGTCTAACGGAACGTGTTTATTATACAATAAAATTCTTAAACATTATGAATTGATAAACCAGTTTTTTCAACATTTTTTACATGAATATCATGTTAAAGATGATAGCTTTTTTATTGTAAATGTATAGATTTATTATAATTTTAATAACTAAGAAATAAATAAATTGAAGAGTAATAAACTACCTTATATATTAAAGTACGACTTTATTCTCAAGATAAACATCGAACATCCATTGTCATATCTCATATTAAGAATAACGAATTTTCTAAAAGGGGCTGAGAGGCGAGCAAATTAATTAAGAGCAACCAAGCGTGAAACACAGCGAAGCCCCGTCTGTGAATTTCGACGAATCGTTGGTATTGCGCGCTGCTCTGAATTGATTTCGTGGAATAGGAATTCAATTATTGCTAGCATGGGTTTTGTAATATTCTATAAACTGGTTCCTCTATTTTATATAGTGAAAAAATTCAAAGTTTTTGAAACGATTTAAATTTTAAACTTAATGAATTTTAGGTATTGCGCGTTGCTCCAGATTGATTTCACGAAAGAAAAAACATTTATCGATAGTAACTAACTAAAAGTTTTGAACTAATTTAAACTTTAATTAAATGTAGTTGTGGATGGCTTGATCGATATTATGTTCACTTTAGAATTTCACATTTTCAGTGGTAATTATGTCCAGCTAGATTTTACTTTTTTTAATAACATTAATTAACGTGCTTATTATTAGTAAAATTAGATGTCAAAATTACGTAAAAGGAGTGAAAACTTCACTTTTTCTTGATGAGCCTGAAATGATAACGTATTTTAGCTTGAGAATATTACATGTCAAAGAAAGTGTACCTAAACAAAATTTTAAAATAAATAATATTTTAACAAAACTCATTGATATAGTCAAATGTTGACATCTACTGTTATTTAGTCAAACTATACTTCGTATGTTCATGTAATTGATACAATTGTAATCGATGTTTACTGTTGTCGGCAAAGATACTTTCTACTTTATCATCCTCGGATAAGAAGATTTCTGAAGATAATGAATTTCAAACCGGTCGGCGGTAAAAATATATTATTAAAGTTATTAAAAAAATTTCAATTTATATCACAGCAAAGTAAGAAAAAAACTCAGTAAAAAAATTTTACATAGTTGAAACTGTCAATGAAATAAATACAAAATTAAGGGAACTGAAATATCTTTGCTTAATCTAATTATAATGAATGTCAGATGAAATAAGAGTTAAGAAAGAAAAGAAATACATGAACAAAATTATACGAAATTCTGTAAAAAATTCATTGTCGAACAATAGATGTATTTAAAACGTGAATACTACTGCGAGCACAACATGAGCTGATTTACAAGAAAAACAGTCGATAAGAAATGTATGTACATAATTATTATGAAATATAATTGTGTATTATTAATGTTGTAAAAAATATTCTTCGTTGCTTAAAAATATAATTTTACACATTTAAGAGTGTATGTTTTTATTAGAAGAAGTAGTCAGTTTACTACAAACTAAAAAAAACAATGAATTTGAAAATCAAACTGACCTAATATCAAATAATAAGGAACTCGACTTCTTCGAACTTTCCCCCCCTCGACTTACGGTGATTGGAGATAGTTAAAACGATAATAGTTCGAAGGTTGGGCAATGACAAGTGATATGGTCTTTCAGACTGAAGCTACAACTACGAATGATTCAGTTCGTTGTACAATTCCATCGAGTAAGAGACGTCGAAATTCAGCTCTACCAATATAACTTGCATTAGTAGTAAATCAAATTAGACTGTTGGAGTAAAAGTCAAAGAAAGGTAAATGAAATATTTGTAATACTACGGTGAACAACATTTTACGCTGTGAGAACTGAAAGTACTGCTCTGACAACGATACTGTTTGGCTGATTTTCTTTTGACTGAATTTTGTAAGTACAGTAATTGTATTGGTACAGTTGTGAGAGCTGTACACGATACACTGAAAACACTATTGTATAAAGAACTTTTGCCGAAGTATTAAAATAATCCCGATTGACAAACACACTGGATTACAGATGAAATACGCAACAGCGGATTGCCAACACGCGGCTGATGCGGCAGATTTTTTTACTTATTTAGGTTATAACATAAACATCGGCTTCGCGTTGTAGCGTTGTCAACAAACAAATACAGGCGGCCAAACTAAATCGTACCATTGTCAGAGCTGTAAAAAAATTTTATACCACTCTAACCTCAAAATCAGAACTTCGGTATGATTTTTCGGCGCTCGTGATATAAAATATCGTATGAAACTATTGTGGGAGGTGTTTTCTTACCTTGCTCGATATTCTCACTCGCTTCGCTCGTGCGAAAAACCTCGAGCAAGGTAGAAAATCACCTCCCACAACAGTGTCATAATATACTATTATAAATAATTTATATTAATTCATTGATGGCACCAGCCGAATTCGCTCAATAACAGCAATGTTGTAATAATACAAGGAAAATTATTTTATGTTAATAGTGTATTACATTAAACGTTAGCGAAATGTATATCGAAGAAATTCCACAAAAAGTCAAGGAAAATCTTTGAAGCGAACTTTGCTCAACGACCAAATTCAGCCCACACTTTTTAATTCCAGAATGTCTCGCACTACGTCACTCTTCGTCTTCCTCTTTGCATTGGCCCTATCCCAGGTCTACGGTGACTCAATGAAGCTGGGTGTTCGCATAGATGGTGACCAAATGATAGAGCGCCTACACCTAAGGTCGGTAATACCGGGCCCTGGCGAGTATATAGCCGCCTTCGACAAGATGTACACAATGCAGGGTCAGCGTGGCGCCACAATTAGTCAGGTGGTGATTGATGACCGGTCACCAACGCCCTGTGCCACCGTGACTCCCATCAACGGCGGTCCAGGATCGACTTTTGTTGTGTTGCACGTTGTGGGGCCCGATCGTTGCAGCAAAGATATAATGATGGAGCTTTACGGAAAGTACCCATGAGCCAATGAAGATTGGTAAAGAAGGTCGATGGTTTCTTATTTGAATATTGTAAAAGAAATATTTCTTATTTTTTAGTGTAAGCGAATTGTTATGGTAAAATAAATGTTTCGTCACAAGGTCGACCGGTGAACAGGTAACTGCATTTACCTCAGCGAGATTTTATTGTTAATCGTTTAAATTTTGGTTGAATAAATAAATAAATAAATAAGGTTATCTGACAATAAGGGTACCATTGCAGTTATTGATCGAACCCAAACGATTATTCATTATATTTATAAATACTTATTTTTTGTACAGATTAGCAGACTAAATTCTACATTTCATTTTGACATTAATACCAATACTTTTGTAAAACGACATAGATGCAAGAGTTTATTAAGATCATCAAAATGTATGAATGATTTTGTACTTTTGTAATTTCAAGAAAGAATATACTTTTTTACAACTTTAAAATAAATAAAAAGAAATTATAATCATACTCCTGTACTTTTGGATTTTGGCTCGATTTGTTGTACATAAAAATAAAATAATACTCCATTTTCCTGAATATAAACCTTAGATTTCTGTAAAATTATATACAAACATATCTATAGTTCTAATCCATGTCTAGATCTATAGTTCCAATACATGTTCTGATACATATAGCTTTCTTCTGGAAACATTTCTAAAACAAGAACTTATACATTATTATGAAATTTCTGTATTTGTTAATTAACTCTTCTATGCTACCATGTACTTGTCAATAATCCTTACGTTCTGATACTCTGTAAAAATAAAAAAAAGATTTCACAAAGTAACAATACTTTTATATTGTATATTAACATTAACATTATTTATCCTACAATAATTATAATAAAAGTTTTCCTTAACTTATAATAAATTTGCTACTTATCTGAATATATTTTCATCATAATATGTATCTCTCATACATATAGAGGTATAATAGGTAGATAACATGCTTATATATAGAAGACGCGAAAAATTTGAATATTGTATACAAAAAGCTGTTAAGAAAATTGTTGCTGTAAGAAAACCTGAGCGAAGCGTGGCTTTATGTTTTGTACCATCTCGACTCTACTGGTACGCCTTACCAGTATCGACAAGCTAGATAAAAGGTAATCTTTTGCGGAGGTTGTCTATTTTTTCATTTGTCACTAAGTTGTTTCTACTTGTAAATTTTAATATTGTACATTTTTTGTTTAATAAAGCCTGAAGAGGTCCGGGAACATCCTGACGAAACGTCGCGATCAATTTAAGGATTGTTTTAAAATTTATTATTTTTGGAATTGGCCCTCACAAGGATCCACATTTTTTAACTTGAATGTATCTAATTAAATTTTTAGAAGTAATTAGCATTAATGTTTAGCCACGTGTTAAACTTATTTCAATCTATCTTAATAAGGACATCTTTTTCAATAAGCAATAATAATGAAGTCAATATCTAAAGGAAATGACAAACTCTCAGATAAGGACATAATGATAACAATGTTTTAAAATACATACACCTAATAAATATTTTGTTAAAATAAATCTTTTTTTTTTTAAGAACGACAAACTCCTGTATCAAATTTTCTGTGTCAAGTAATTTTTATTTCGAAAATCATCAAATAATTTTTTTTTTCAAAGTGTTTTACATCAAATACTGTAATATTTTATAAAAAAAAAAGGGGGGGGGATATAACAAGTGGCAATCTATTTATTAACAATCTAAACTACTGTTCTACCAATTCTTTCTTATAGCAAAATGGACCACATCCTCTTCTTTCGTATTTCGCTAGACGTATATTGGCTTCCCGATCACCGTTCATGGCCTTTATGATGAAAGGTATGAACGACGTAACTCTAGTGTATATAGCTGGCACTAAATCCTCCCTGCATCCCGGAGGACTACCGGACATAACACCAATAATAGCATTACCGATAACAAGAGGAGATCCGCTGTCACCCTGTGAGTTTGGACATAAAATCAATGGTTAATAAAGCGTATCGAAAACATTGTAATAATTTAGGTACTTAAAATTAACTAACGACAGACTTAGATTCATCTTTTCACTAAGAATATGCACAGCAACTAAAGATATAGACATATATTGAACTTAATTACCGCACAAACACCTTCGGGATGAGCAGGGGACCGTTGCCTCATGCGACCACAAAGATGGCTATCCAGGAGGTCTATATAGAAATGTCGGCATGCCATATTTGATATAATGTTGACCGAAGCGAACCGCCGTTCGTAGCAATCACTGCCACTGCAGACTTCCACGTCCTCGTTGGTTTGCTCATCGTGACGCATGGTCATCCAATTGTCACCGAAACCGCATACGACGGCCTGCTGATTCTCATAGGTCGGATATGTCCTCGCTATACGGGGTAAAACAATGTTGGTTATGAACTGGTTCAGGCGCAAGTCTGACTTCAGCTATACCATAAAAGAGGGCGTAATGTAATTTTCAATCAATATGATATTATGCGAAGTGACAACAACAAATCCCCACCTTCAATACAGCGATATCATTAATCTTTCTATTTCGAACTATGGGGTTGTACTCTCGTGGTATGTAAATCTTTGCAACCTCTCTCGTCATGCGATACTGGTCTTCTTTGTTATGAGCCTGAATGACACCGGCTACGACCATGTACTCGTAGTTTTCAAATCTGTTGGTTTCTGGATGGATGAAGCAATGGGCTGCGGTGATGATGTGCCGGATGCTGAGAATACCGCCGCCACAGAAGTGCTTTAAGTTGGTCTGAATTGAAACTACATAGGTGTGCTGGTTCACAGTCGCGATGTTACCGCCGACTATGGATTCGGCCTGCAGTCTTGCTTCTGCTACAATTGCGAATGAAAAATTTTTCGTAAATTTATTATTAGTAGAACTGCTAGTAATGTATCGTTCAATTGTAGAGTACTTACATTTGTGTACAAAACTAGTAGCTATCAAGCCACACAGAAGCGCCAGGTATATTAGATTCATTTTTGGGTATCGATAAATTGATGCGGCTGGGCTATGTAAGACAGTCACACTCTCTAAAGTTGAATTAGTGAAAATTGCTCCACCTATTGAATTCGTGGGAAAAAAACTAATTTATTAGTGAATAATTCACTATTTCATTAGGAGTTTTTAAAAAACTTATTCACTAATAAATTAGTAGTTTTTTTCCACTAATTCAATAGGTGGAGCAATGTTCACTAATTCAACTTTAGAGAGCAGGCTTGAATAATTTCAAATTTGTCAATCTATTATATACTTAGTCGATACTAGTGATATTGAGCACATTTAGTGCCTACAAAAAGCCCCTACACAAGACTTTTATAGCACTGTTAAGATCTACACAAATAATATTAAGAAAATATGTGCACATAATATATATAGTCTACACTGAGATAGTTTACACGATTAAATTTTACATTAACTGTGCACAATAGAGATTGTTATTGAACCAAATAGCGAATTTTATGTTTTTCGATATTTTAAACCTGTATTTTCAAATGAAAAATTGATGTAATGAATTTGCATATTTAGCAATTGATTTGAGCAGTTATATTCATAAAAGCCTAAGAAAGTTTTTTGGAAAATTCCGATACTCTATACATTGTTGCTAAATAGAATTTTTCGTGAATGTTACGATAAATGCAGTTGAAGGCCGCGCGCCACGGTACACGTGTTACGACGTGGGCACGATTCGAGACGATCACGAAAAATGCTACAAATTTTTAACAACAACACATAAAGTACTGAAATTTTCCTTAGGCGTTTAAGAATATAATAGCTCCAATCAAATCGCGAAATTCGAAAATTCGTTAAACAATTTTTTCATTTGAAAATACAGATTTGAAATACGGAATAAAATATTTTAAAATTCGCTATTTGGATCAATAACAATCTCTATTATTGTGTATAAATTTGCGAAAGAAATATTTGATCTTTTTTAGTGAAATAGCGTTATGTCCCCTTTTCGTTTCTAGGCCCTCAAATGAGATCAAATCTTATTTAATTGATTAAAAACTACCTATAATTAAGTTATACATTACATAATAAACAATGTATTTATTATAAAGAAAATATTGCCTTTTTTTAAACATTTCTCTGGACGTATGGATTTTAACGCGACTTTGAACGTCGATTTCTGCTATCTGAAAATAAAGTCCTGTATTCACCACCCCGTCAAATAGGCCCCTTTCTTAAGATATGGGAAATCTAATCTTAAACATTTCATTAAGAAATGATGTCTATTCTTAATGATCGTGTTGGTATATCGACTTTGTATGAGTCAAGTAAAAACAAATAAATTTAATTTAAACGGCCAACGTTTCGACGATGAGCACCGTCCTCTTCAGGGCCAAGCTGTTTATTGAAAAATATGTACAATAATTACAAACTTTATAAGACTTACTTTTCAAGTATTTATAATACGAAAACGAGAAAAAAGATTAGAAAAGTAGCAAGGAAAAGCTAAAATTTAATCTTTGTTTCGTTAAAAATCATTGATTTTTTAAAAGAAGGCGTATTTGTAACCGTTTTTTAAAGCTGTTTCTGATTGCTTGTAATTAAAAGAAAAGTTAATGATTTGTAACGAAACAAAGCTTAAATTTTAGCTTTTCCTTTCTATTTTTATACCTTTTATTTTTTTTTAGCTTTGATTATTTAAATGCACTGAATTAATTCTATTTAACTAAAAACTAAAAAAACAATGAATTTGCAAATGAAACTGACCAAATATCAAATGAACAGGAAATCGACTTCTTTGAACTTTCCCCCCTCGACTTACGGTGATTGGATATACTTAAACGATAATAGCTCTAAGGTTACGACGATAATCTCAGATTTCCAGTGAAATGGTCTTTTCATACTGAAGCTACAAGCTACGAATGATTCAGTTCGCTGTGGAAGTCAATCGTGTAACAAACGTCTACAGTCATCATTAGTGGTAAATCAAATTAGATTGCTGGAGTAAAAATCAAAAGAGGGTAATTGAAATATATTTTAATAAATGTAGCCGTAAATAAAAACTGTGAATTTGTAAAATTAACATATAAGAATGTATAAAAATGGTTTTAAGTATTAGAAGTCACATTTTATAAATTAATCCACTGAACGCAAGTATTTTCTGTATAAGGATGGAAATTTATAAACGAATACATTATCATGTTTCATTCTTTGCAATCACTCTATCGCTGATGTCGTATTTCTTTTGTATAAAAACCTATTATTTTTGTGATGCAATTGGATAGATATGTTTAATATTAAATGCAAAGTCTTATATTTCATATAAGAACTGAACGTATTAAATGTCTTATTGAACGTAATTTAATTTTTGGAACGAAATTTATATAATGAATAATTTTTCTTAATTTAACAGTAACGGCAACGATACAATATCCAAAGCCATTTATTTTCATGTTATAATGGTGTATATATTAAACGTTAGCGAAACATATTTAGAAAAAATTTCGCAAACAGTTAAAAAAAAATGTCAGGTATCACCCCACCTTCGAACCGAACTAATCCAACGTCATGCACTTATTTTCCACAGTAGCATTTTCAATCAACTTATTCGCTCCGCATATCTTTTAATTCCAGAATGACTCGCACTACGTTACTCTTCGTCTTCCTCTTCGGCCTAGCCCTTTCCCAGATCCACGGCGAAACTCTAAAGCTGGGCGTGCGCACATCGGACGACCGACCGCTGCAGCGTCTGCACCTGACGACACAGGATCCAGGCCCTGGCTACCGACTGGGCGCCATTGACAAGATGCAGGTGCTAACCGGCGAGAACGGTGCCATCATCAGTGAGCTGGTGATTGAGGACCGATCGACAACGCGCTGTGCCACTGCGACTCCCGTCAACGGCGGTCCAGGATCGAATTTTGTTGTGTTGCGCATTGTAGCGCCCGACGAGTGCGTCATTGATTATATGATCGAACTGTACGGAAAGTAAGGATTGTCGACCGTACAGGGTGAATAAGTATTTTTTTGGTATTGATTTTCAGTGAAAGTAGATTGTTTATTATTTGAAAATATAGTTGAAAAATATTTCTGGCTTTTTGGCGTTATTTTACATGTGGGAATTCTCACAGGGTTGTCTGAAAATAATGGTAAAGTTACAGCTATTGACTGATCTGAATCAATTACTAATAAATTCAAATTTAGACAATGTAGCGCCGACAAGTAGAAATATTTTCATACTTTATAATCATCGTTTTGGAATTATTAATTTATCCAATTGCATATATTCGCGTTCGAATTACTATCATTATTTTTAATGAAACTAGATGTACTATTTAATAAAAAGATATAAAAATGAAATAAGACTAACACGTATAAGTTATATCTAACATTTCAAGGAAAATGAAAAAGTATTTCCAGAAAGCGTAGGTATCTGCATATGTTTATTTGAATGACATATCCACGTACGGGCTGTGAATGATATAACTGATGGATGGTAAGGAAGATTTCACTCTGCTGGTTTTGTCAAATACTAACGGATATTGTACCCACTGCCAGAAAAAGTTTCTTAGTTTTCTTGAACTGTCATCTCGTTTTAAATTTCAAAACAAATAAATAACATAAACATAATAACTTTATTCACCAGGGAGCCAATAAAAATCTGATAATGTAAAGAAGATACATAATAGTAAAATATATTTTAGAAAAAGTATACAAATTTCGTTATATACAAGTGGGAAGGTGTTTATGAATTTCTGGTAGATTTTTAAATATTACCTAATGTTTAAAAATTCTTTGTTCACTTTTGCCAAAAAGATTCGTATAACTTACATTTCCTCTATCACTTTATCAATAGACGCTCCTTAGCACATGCAGATAAGGGTACATCGCAAAACAAGCAAAGACGGCCTGAAAATAAGAACGTGAATAACATCAAGAAGAAGAAGAAGAATAAAGAAACGTTATTGTTAAAGGGAAAGGCGGAGTAACCTATATTTTTTCCGAGGAAACACGTCATACACGAAAACGCCATTGGAAATAATTAAGTTTCCTAGAAATCATGAAACAGAATTTAATCAAACTAGATTAAGCATCTTTGTACTAGAAATTCAGCGTTCGGAAAGTCTTATAAAGTAGATAAAAAAAATAATTTATAAACAACAAATACTAGTAATGTAATTTAAAAAATCTAATTATTAAATATTTTGAGCATTGTTTGCACTTTATTTCCTCATTATAGCGGTGATTAGAGTCGGGAAAAAAATTCCTGATCTACAGTTTGATAACAGATAAAGGATATTTTTAATGGCTACTCATTGATTTAGTTACGATTAGTAACACGCGTTCTAACAGTTTGCACTTTGAAGGCAGCTGTAACAATAATACTGTAAGTTAATTCTAAACTGTGTATCATGAAAATAATGTTTGTTAAACAATTACAAAAAAAAAAACTTTTTTTCTTATGAATATTTCAACATTGAATCTACCGTAATAAATGTTTTCTTTGTCAAGTTATTTTTATATTATGTAATCATTAGAACGACTAGTTTAATCATAGTGTCTTAAAATCATATACCTATATATAGCTATACGTACAAATGTATTGAAAGATACACTTTAAAAGTGACGGATAAATAAGTTTTTCATAGAAAACATTGACACACATGCTAATTTTTCTAAGCACCCAATCATATCCTGATAGAAATATAGTAATGAAATTGATCTGTTTTAAACAAACAATCGCGATCGGTTTATCGGCTAATCAGCAGTTTATTATTTTTCATTAAAATATTTACCTCAAGGCGACGTGTATCAAGAAAATCGTTAATCAGTATCGTGAAATAGGTCTTCAGTAAACTCCAGTAATCTGTGCAGTAAACTAAACTACATCGCCAATTATATACACATTATCGCTACCAAAAATTCGCAGATATGCAACATCGTCAGCTTCTCATACTCGTCAGTTTGGCCGTCCTGCTGACAGCCCTACAACTGGCCAACGGTTGGCAGATCGAACAAATCGGCAAGCACAAGGCAGGCGAGGGCACAGCCATGTACACCATCGTCAACTCCAACGGCACCAAAGACACGGACTATAACAATCAGAAGAGGCTGAACACGGTCAACAGAGGCAACCACACGGGATCCGTGAAGTGCAGCCGTCCGATACCGATCAACGGCGGGCCCGGGTCCACCTTCGTCGTTATCGAGCACGTCTCCAGGCGGAAGTGATAGGACGAGACGCGTTGCAGTGTGTGCCTTTTGTGTGACTTACAATGTATGATAAATTAAATATTACACAGCGAGTGGTAAATCATTGTCAATTTTTATTAAAACTTCACTAGGTACACCAAATCGCGACGAATCCTGGCGTCACGGCCTGGGCCACCGGCTGAGAACTCAATCTCGCGGGTGCGATATAATTAACCGGTCGCATATCCGCCTTCCCTCCTTTCCCTGCTTCTTCTTGTACACCCAGCGGAGCGCGTCCACTCCAATGCCCCCCCCCTCCTCCTCGATTATATGGAAATGAAATTTTTCGAGATTTTCACGCGGTCTCGTGTATTATATGCATCTGGATCGGTGCGGCTTAATTGGGACAAAAATTTGAAATTCGTTGATCGCTCCCAGGTTTTTTACGAGGCCGAATTGGGGGTGCATAACCGGAGCGACTTTTATCTCGACACTCGCGTATATGTATGCGACTCTGGTAATTTGGGAGAAATCTGCTCTCTTTTGGAATGAGAAATTTAATTTGTATATAGTTTTGTACATGATGATTGATTGGACGGATGCGTTGCTGAGATTCCAGGAGCGTGTTTTACAAGTGAATACATGTTTTATATTTGGCTTCTGGGTGTTTTATGCGTTTTGTGAGATCAAATGTCAAATCTAATTATGTTTCACCTGTGGTTCCGGTTAACACGGTTGTGTGTGAATCTGTTTTTGAAGAAAGCTTCTGTTTTAAAACAAAAAAGTCGGTTAATTTGGATACTGATGAAATCTTGTTTGGATATGGTTTTATGTTGATTTCGCGCTCTTTTGTAACCAGCCAATCATAGACATGTTTAACATGTTTTATTGTTGAACCCAAAATTTCGCAGGTTTTAGCAAAGAAGTTTCATAGTTTGTTTCATTTATTTAGTCACCTTTGTTATATACAATTTTTCTAAACAATTTTTTCTGCGATTTTTACCTCTTCTGAAATCTTTTTTAATCGAGCCTTCAAAAAAAGTAATTCTTAAGTAAAAATAATGAGAATTGTCAAGTTTCTCCTCACATCGTGGGCGTATTTTGGAAGCATACGAGTCCCTGGGATTATGATCTTTAAACGAATAATAAAATAAATCGTACCGAAATAATGTGAAAGACTGAAAAATTGAAGGAAGACAGTGATAAAGAATAAGGAGGAAAAGGCAGAAAGAGATTTCAAACCTGAGTCGCGTGCACTTAATCACCTAATATTTACAGATTGTAAAATGGTAGGAGGGGGATACTCTTTTACAGCGCACTTGTGTCGCTTATCTTTTAAAAAAAATCTACACTTTGATTAATACCAGCATATTTCAACGAACAACCAGCCTGCAAGGACAATCTAACATCCCATTGCAGGTGACACCTTTTCATCATTTCGCGCTCCGAAATTACTTTCACACCGGGGCGCAGCTGACCCACTCTGTATACCACCTCCGAAAAAAGAAAAAAAGAAGAACCCGAAGACGACCCGCAGCCTCCACGCCTGGACCCCATTGTGCGCCGAATTCCTTTATTGAGCCCTTCGCGATGAATTGGCGACCGCGAGTAAGTAAGAGAATGAGAGAGAAATTTTTCTCCCGAGTCACTTATTCTGATTATCCTGCAATTGCGCCCTCTTTCACGCGCGGCGCTCATTGTACGCGGATATACAGGCCGTAAACAATATAACGGTGCGCGATAAAAAGGAAGAGTATTGCGGGGAAAACATGTTTTATTATAAGCAGCCGCGAGTGTATACGATTGTATGGAGATAGGATTCGAGCGCAGGTGCATGTGTATGTACAGCATTTCCCTTCGCCGGTATAATTGATTTTATTATGTTTGGGAATTGGGATGCTCTTTTCGGTGCGGGCCGAATAATTGTTTTACGACTGCGGTTGTTAAAGTTTGGGTATATGCCTACAGGTAAAAAATTGAGACGATGCTTTTTGAAATTGAGTTATATAGTTTTGTTTCCGTTTTCATTATTTTTTTTCGAGGGTATACACTTTCTTACGTTTCAATTATACCGCTGTAAAATGATTCACCGCCTGTCCAAATAGACTTTCACGTCATTATAAAAAGGGAAATTTTTTACTTACCACTTACGTTATTTATTTTTCGTTTTGCTCACTGATATAGTGCAATGAACTAATCGAATTATACAGCAAAATGTGATAATCGTTAGATCGACGTGTAATTTCTAATATTTTAGATTTTGAAAAAAACAAGGTCTGTAAGTTTCAAAAAAAAAAAAAAAAACTAAAACATCTACCCTAATAGTTTTTTTTAGATTTTCTCTAACTTCAGCCTAAAAGAGGCTAAGTTTACCACATTTTTTCAATTTATTTTTTCAATGATATATAAAACAGCCCTTTTCATATATAAATTCTTAATAAAAAAAAAACACCGTAGCCCACGCGATTCTCTCAATTTCTCCCCAAGGCCGCGCCGCAAGTTTTGTGTCTGCCCGTCCACTTAAAAAACTACAAAGTCTCCCGGGTCATTCCTCCAAAAGTCACGCCGCCGACAAAGCCCTTGTCTCAATTTCGCGATATATAAAACCGCGCCCGAAACTTTCGCGAGTATAATTGCCTCGTGGGTGGCGAGCGCGCGCCCGCTTTTAATTTCCATCGAGCGAAACTAGGCGGCCGCAAAAAAAAAGTAAGTAAAGCGGCGTTAGCGTGTATCCAGTACGGAAGGAAGAAAAAGTGTAACGTGAGAGAACAAACGCGATGCCCTTACGACGTGTGAGTGTGTGTCTGGCCGGTCAGGTTGGTGATGTATGCGAAAAACCCCGTGTTTGGTGATATTTGTTTCATTATACTTTTGAAGCATTGAAGAATGGTTGAATTTAGTGATATTTTATATTGTACGGCATATGGAATGACATTTTAATGAAATCTATAATAAGAATACGGCAGAGAAAAAAAATGTTTAGTATATATTACACATTGATTTTGGAAAAAAACTATACTATCCTATACAGCAGCAATGGGCTGAATAGAAATAATTACATAACTTTTGGCAAGTTTTTAGTCAAGCTGCAAGAACATTTTATTATATTTTTCATAAATTGTACTATACTTTCTCTAAAATTCTCTAAAGTTATGTCATTTTTTGGGCTTTCAGTCCGTTACTACTTAAACAAACAAAACAGTTGAGTAATTGTTCTGAAAACATTCTCTCCGCGTACAGCAAAAGCGCACAGATTAACGATAAATATTTCTTATACGATTTGAAAAAAAATGTTTTAAAAAGTAAACTGAAAAGATTATGAGTATATATATTATGTATTGCAAAGCTATCATAAAATCTGGTAAAACAAATGCAGCCATTTCGTGATAACTAACAAATTATGGCCGGTCAACTGTTTCTTGTTGTTTCCAGTTATACAGTCTACGGGCTTTTGCATAACTCATTACGCTTTTTGAACCTAACTTACAAGCGTTAAAAAAAAATTATTTTAGACTTTACTTATGATCCAGCATTATTATAAACCAAGCTACCAAACACGAATTTTTCCTCCCAGCAATAAAATCAAAGAAAACCAAGAGCTACAATCCCACCCCGGCAAAATCCAAGAAGGAAATAACTGCATTCCGTTCGCACGACAATCCCTCTTCCTCTCTCCAGCGCCATACTCGATCGCGCGTCAATGCGTTTCTGTCTCTAAACGCGCACGACCGGCCCCGCGTGATGAAAAATTCATCGGCCCCGCGCCTCCCGCGTTCCCGGGATCCCCTCCGCGTGCGAGTATAGAACGCGTGTGCTTTTTACAGTTATATAGCCAGCCACCGGCTGATTGATTTCCAAGCGCGGCTTTTTCATATATGTCGCGCGAACTGATCCTGGTGAAAAGGTCGGGGGCTGAATTTGGAGGGTTGTGGGTAATGAGGAGTGATGGGAAAACGTATTATTGGAATATTCTCTAATTTGCTTTGTGTAAGATTCTTTTTAAAATATTCTTCAGAAGTTTTAGTCTTGTTCGTTCCTCAAATTTTTCTACAAGGTGAAGATTTATCTTTTATTGAACGAAGATGAGCTTACTTTATTATCTATAAGAGGATAATCGTTTTCGTTACGAAAAGATATGATGGCAAAGTGAACTCTAATTAAATAGTATTATTGACAATTAACAATAAAAAAATTTCTCGATGATGGAACTATTGAAATTCCTTCAATAAATCTTTTCATCGAACATTTGATCATTGATGTTCGATAGCACAATGGCTGTATTAAGGCTTTCAGTGACAGCTGAGGTTATTAATTAATTATGCAAATCGCATTGATATCGGTCCAGTACAAATAAAATAAAGAAGTAAAAGTAATTTCATTTTCACCATAACGGTCTTCACACAGTCGCGCTAAAAGTGCCAAGATCCCACCAACTAAACTTCCTTTATTTTGCTCTTCTTATTTTCTAGAGAATATTACTGCAAGTTTTATAAAACTTGATTCGCGCCATTCAACCGCGCGCACAAAGAACACCTCACGCCCGCAATTAAAACGCGATTAGCGCAACGCTCGCGATTCGAACAATTTTAATTAACCCCGCACAGACGCAACATCAGCCACGTTACCACCATGTAGAATAAAAAAAAAAGAAAAAAAAAAGAAGAAACATGCACCTTACAATGCGCACTTAGCGACGTTATCTAATGTCGCGCAACCTCGCGACATAGCCGAGACTCTTCCTTTCACTCGTAAATACCTCATATCTGCCGTAGGCCATCGCGCAGTGAATTCGTCTCTCTCTCTCTCTCTTAGGAGCGCAATTAATTTTCGATCGCGAGCTGCTTCTCCTTTTTCTTCCCAGAAGAGCAAGAGGCGAGTCATAAATTAGAGTGTAAAAATAGGCTCGCGCGCGCATCGACGCGAGAGCGATATACCGATAGGGTATAATACAGGATAAACGGATGAAAATTTTCCCCACGAAAGGTATGCAGGCTGTGTTACACCTGGACGTCACGCGCATAGCGCCGCTCTCGTGATGATTGTTTATGGCGGACACACGTGCCGCTGAGGTTGAATTTAATTGCCCGCCGCGCCGCGCGTTATACGGTAGCTGCGGATATATATTCGTCTATAATGAGTGCCGTTGCGTACCGCTGGAATGCCCTTTTTTTTGTTAAAGAGTTCAGCGAAAGTTTGGCCGATGGGTTCGGAGTGTGTAAAAAAAAATCATACACGCGCACAGTTATAACTGTGGATAGACAATTTGTATGTTTAGCGCGGCTCGAGGAGAAATAATCCAGCACGAAAGTACATATTCCAGCAATGCAAAAAGGATTGACTCGCAACGCGAAATGCTCTCTGACGTTTTTATTATTTCGATTGTCGTTAGCTTTATGTATCAACGCGTGTAATCGCGTGTTGTGGTCTAATCGCACGACTACATCTGTTAACTTATTGTCCTCTATGTGTTACGCGTAAACCGAAGTAAAAATATAGATGTTGAAATAACGATGATAATGACGGGAAAAAATAAATATACGTTCTTATACTATAAATAAAGTTGATTTTACGTGTTATATACTATAATTTAATTTTTTTTCTTAAACCAGTTGATTTTGCTGGTGGTAAACAAGTAAGATTAGCTTTGTTTTCGTTCCGCGGTTTTTTGTAAAACGGCCAAGGAGTCACAAGTTATTTTTATAATTATCTCAAGATAATATATGTATTTGCTTTTCATTCGAAATTAATACCTATATTTTTCTTTCCAATTATTTTATATTTAACAAAATTATACTCATCAACACATCGTCGTCATCAGATAATATATATACTTTTTCATAGATATATCGATACACGATAAATATAAAATCACAAGCCAATCTCCATATACTCCAGTTTGCGAATCAAAGCACTGCACACACAACTCTATCTCTCAGCGATCCATCACCGCGACCTTCGCGCCTCGACCGCACGCGGAACACCTATTTTCCTCTACTCGGAAACCCGATCCCACTCTCTCGGACGAAAAGAAGAGAGAGAGAGAGAGAGAAGAAAAAAAAATTCGCTCACGAAGACGAGTAGCGCGTTCGCTCGCTTATACGTCCCGTTACGGCCCCTATGCTAATCGCGTTTCGTTAATTGTTTACCGCGGCGGCGGCGGCGGCGGCTGCGCGCGTGCGTGGGAAACGCACGCGTGTGTGTTATATATGGCCTACGCCCCGGAATTAATTAATCGCGTATGCGTGCGTGTATATGTATACGGTTACACGTCGGAGCGCCACGAAGATGATACGCTCTGATTTGTTTCGTTATAAGGATGATATTTGTGTATTATCTGCCGGTGTGTTTCACTTTCGGCGAGGTTTATAGGAGGAGAGTGTTTGCAGGTCGGGGTTAAGTAATGGGGCTCGCTTTAGTCACGGCTATCATCGCTGACCTAGCTTCTCTTTTTTTTCTCTAATCGCTGGTCTTTTTTTAAGAGTGAGCGTGCGAGGTGGGTATACGGATCGTTAGGGCATTCAGAGGTTTAAATTGTGTGAATAAATTATTATTGATTGAGTAGCTGTATAATATGATGCGTTTGGATAATACAAGGTTTATCTGGGAAAAATGTAGTCAATCGATTTTTTTAATTTTCTTGTATATTTGTAAGAACAATTATTTTTCCAGTATATTATGTTTTTATTTTTTAAACTGCATAGCGTAATTGAATTTTCATAATAATAAATCTGATTTATAGCAAAATCTTCTAGAACAGCAATAAAGATAGGCAGTCGGTAACAAATTTCACATTTTAATATTATGAAAAATGATCATCTCTTTTTCTGCATAGGTGCAGATACGTCTATAAATGGAACGTAGGTATGCATGTCGAAATAACAATATTATTATTAGTAATAAATACATAAATTTCATTTTATCACTACTGCACAGCCCAGTGCCAACAGTAGCCATAATGCCCATTACTTACATTAATCGAAATCAAAGCAATATAAATTACTTTGTTTACAAACAAATTCCATCCGCGCTGTATATGTATATACGTTTCCATTCGCCTGTAAATCAATTAACAGCCCCGGAGAATCGGGATGAAAGAGAAAACAGATTTCAGGAGAAAAAAAAACCAGGCCAAAGCTCGATCGTTAATAGTTTTCCAGGATATATCCCCGAGCTGTTTTGACTCATTATGTCAATCTTCCAAACACACAGCGAAGAAGACGAAGAAGAATAAAAAAAAAAACATGACGGACATTATCGGCAACATCCAAGTCCCCGATGGCGCCGGAATTAGAATCCGACGGCACGCGACGACGTCTAGCAAAAAAAGAACGCCCAAATACAGGGAAAGGATGTGAGAACCAGTGTCGTTTATTTTTAGAACCACGCACGCACCTTTCGTAAGCTCGACACGCGGCATATATTGAGGCATCGCGAATTAATGCCGATACATTTATCACATCATTCAATGTATTGAATTGTTATAGCGCTCAGAGGGTAATCCGACAGGTACACCGGTTAAAGTATAGTAAGCGTGAGGAGAAATTATTTTAATGTAGATTCTATAGTTATATAAGCATCTGCTTACAAAGTAGATTTTATTACATGTGCAAAATAAATTGAATTTTCAGGTACTTTTGATTAATCTCCTTTTTCTGCCAATTTCAGATATATTATTTGATATTATCTGTTGCTTCATTCGAATTGATTCATCTTTTTACCTATACAAGTTATCAACTTTTCACTCTTGACGTTAGCTATTTCGTGTTTCAAACATTTTTTTTTCTCAATATAACCACATTTTAATCGATCATGTTTATCAAATATATTTGTGAAGTATGAAAACATAATGATTAACGCGTTAACATTAATTGATTTGCTTTTAACTGCGCGCGAATGAACGTGCCACAAATAAGAAATTAATTCTTATCACCACGATACAAATGCACGTTGAGTAAGCCAACAGCGCGCACGCGACAAGTGATAAATTTTGAGTTTATTATAATATAGCTGAATCGCGGTAAATAATTAACGTACTAAATAATCAATGTTTGCGAAATAGCGACGCGCGCGTATATGGAAATAATTTTGACGTCGCTGTGTTAATGCTTTCATTACTTATCCTGGAAAATAATGGAAAACGCGATTTACGCGACAGGCGAGTAGGCATCAGCCCTAATGCATAATAATCGTTGCGCAGTATTGAGTAACAACAACTATTTTCAATTAATACATTATTAAGAGAAAAGATTCTGTATAAAATTAACCGACAAATATATGGAAAATAAATGAACCTCTACCAGCATCCGGGGCAAAAAAGTGACATCCCAACGACTGACAAAAAAAGGCAAATATGATTTATTCATCGTGGCGCATTAAACACACCGAAAATCGCGCCTAAACACTATAATTTCGCGCGCGGGCGAGCGGAAGAAAGTCAGCCGAAAACACCTTAGTCGGATTCGAAATCATACTACGCGCAGAAAAGCGGGTTATAGAAAAAAAAAACAACGCTCGAAATCGTAGGATATATAATAAACAGCGTCAGGCGATCTCGCTTTCATCTCGTTGCGGCGGCGTCGGCGGCGTCACTCTGACAGCTCTAACGGTCGGTAATGGCTTCCGCGATGCTATACGCACGCATTACACATCACGCGCGTAAAAGGATGTGTGCGTATGGCCCGAAATGGGGTATAATTAGAAATTCGCCGGTATGGTGCCGGGAGGTGAGGATTATTTTAATGTCAATTATGGTCATTGAAAGGCAGGGAGATTCTTGTGTTAACAGGAGTTTCGAGAGAAATAATAAAGCGTTGGTTGCTTTTAATTAAAAATTCGCGGAAACAAGTTTATTGGTATGGTAATGGTTTTTTTCAGAGATATATGTAACACTGTTTTTGGGACTACTTTGGCAAAAAAATCGTTTCGCAGATTTATAAAAAGGCAAAAGACATTTCCGGAGTGTTGATAAATTCATGAGAAAATGGCTCAAATTACATTAGACGAACGCTTTAATATTATTGTATGATATAAGTTAATAAAAATACAAACGGCCATTCCAACACTCATTCGAACCAAATTGACAATTGATACAAGTTGTAACTGTATTCAAGTATTATAAGGACAAAACTTGTGGGAAAAAAACTTAAAAAGAAATGACAATGAAAGGTATCCAGTGAGCATTTTCAATCGTTTCCGGGGTCAACACTCCTCGATCATTTACGGCAACGCTCGCAAGCTTCTATATACAATTCTTTTTTCGCGCTTTTGTGCACTTTGTCGAACCTTCTTCTTGTTTTTGCCGCGCGCGCGTGCATTAACAACGAAACCGCACGCATTGTGTATAAGTACGGCTGTCAACGAGAAAGCTCGCGTCGTGACGCGTGGCGATTAACAATAAAGACTGTAGCACTTTGACACATTCAAAAATTTAAATTGCAAACTTTCCTGGCTCGCTGCTCGCTGCAAATAAAACGACACATCAGGCGACTTTCTTACTCTTAAGGCTCTTAAGGACTTTCGCAGAGGATTTTTTCGACTCGGCCAATCCTCGTTTTGTACATCTCGTAGCAGCAATTAATTGGTCAACGCGCGCAAGAAACTTGTAAAAATTCGGGGTTCATGCTAAAAACAAATGACGCATAACGATCTCCTTTGTATAAGAAGCTTCTTTTGGCAATTAATTATTTGGTCATAATTATCGCATCGTTTTCATTGGCTGTAATCGTTTTAAAATACACTTAATCTATTTCGTATACTTAGAAACTTATAAAGAATCGCTCAATCGCTCCCATTTATTTTTATAATCATATACGTTTAATTAAACCAACAAAATAAGACAATTATTTTAACGATGCGGGCCACATTCCTCTCACCGGCGAAACCACACAGCTGTCGTGTCTCACCTATGCGATCACACACACACACTGGTAAAGAATCGGGAAAAATTTACGACGGCGAACTGTAACGGCGCGTCGCGAAAATCTTTCACTCGCGGGATTCGCGGAACCCTTCTCTTCACCGGCGCACTTATAAATCACGCGCGCGCGCACAAAGACTCAAAGTTCGACGAGAGAGTCCTTCGCGTATACGTAGAGAAAACTGGGTTAAGGAGATTCCCCGCGTCGTCCCATCGACGCATCATTTCTGCCGCGTCATCGACCGGTGCATGACGCGCACCGCGTAACGAGATAATTGGGGAGCGACCGACGAAATTTACATCTGCGCCCCCGTAGCGTGAAAGTTTTTTTCGATCCGTTAATTACGCGGCGGATCATGTATTGATAACAATGCGGCGTGGGAGAGCAGAGGTTTTTCGGCCGGAGCGAAGAAAGTGAGCAGCAGCACTTTTTCGGACTTTCTAGGGAGTGAGAGGCGCGCGTAATTTTTAGAAATTCGCGAGCTGATAGATGGGCCCCGCGAGGATTCTATAATCGAAGCGGCAGCGCGAATAGTGTTTGTTTTAATTACTCGGGTATAATATGCAAAGAGGCGCCATTGTTTTGCGAGGGTGAGAGCAGAGCGCTCGTTTTTTTTTTTCTTATTGGGGAGTGTAATTGTGGCGTTATTAGCGCTCGGCGAGGGTCTCGCGAGGTGCCGTTAAAGCGCGTTTTATGTCTTTTAAATTGTGCGCTTTAACTTTCGAATATTATCATTAAACGGAAGTTACTGAAATTGAAATATACGCGGCTTTGTCCGGGGATTATAAGATTCCGGGCGGATAAAAAAAAAAGGTACATTATAACAGTATACAATCGCAGATTGCAATACGTAGATTTTGGAAATTTTAGTTTATTTGAGGGGTCTTGTTAAATGGCCGTCAAATGTAAAGTGCATTGCTTCAGAGTTTGTTTTCGTAGATGGCTAGGGAAATAGTATGCATATTATAGTTATTTGTATTAAAATTTGGCGGTCAATTAAAGCAGGAGTTTAATGAATTCCGTCAATCATTTTTAGTTTTTACGACAACGTCGTGATTAATGGTTGTTTGATACAACAATCGTGTTCGACATGATGTTTCTGCATTTGAATGCACAAATATTTATAGATATGCAGAACGCAACCAATGTTGTAAGAATTCTGGAACCAGATAATGAATTACACATGTACGCATGATTAATTTTCTGATAATGAATATTGAGATACATCATGTTTATTGTTTTGTCGCTTTGTTCGACACCAAAATTTAACTGTATTATAACATTTTTGATATTTTACTTTTTTAAAACCACTGCACTGAATTAAATGAAAAAAATTTAGAAAAATAACTTTATATTATTTTAATGAAAATTTGATGACCAATTCTTATTGATATCTAATATTCTGCAAAATAATTATGCAGCTAAAAGAAAAAAAATATGAAATAAAGCAGAATTCTAAATTATGAATATAAACATATTTGCAATGCAAATGAACTTTTGACTTTGTTATCTGAGGATCCTCTTTTATATCTGATAAAGCTTACATGTAAAAACTCTTCGCTTTCCAATAAAATTCAGTTTATAGCGTGAATGAAACATCGATGGTTTTTTTTTTGCTTTTACAGTTCAAAGTTGAATTTAATGAAATTGCGTCAATGCTCGATTATAAAAATAACAGGAACACTCGCACACCCTTACGATGATGAAAAAAACAGTTATCAGATATGTTGCACAGTTATTTTTTACATTCTTAAGGCTAAAATATGCGCATTGTAAATTGTGCAATAAGAGCCGAAAACGTAACGAATTAATGATTATTTTAACCTTTAAATGATCATATGATTTTGGCGATTTTTCGTATATTCATGAGATGATTTTCATGTTTGCCACAGAGTATGTGAAAAATAAACGATCCCTTCCGAAGTTAAATATAGCTTTACTGTCCCCTAATCGTGAGGTATCTTCAAAGAAATCCAATTATATTAAAATGCTTGAGGGTATTTTGAAAAAAAAACAACACTCACATTCTGCATTAAAAATCTGTATTAAAAATTATGAATAAATTTTTTGTAATTAATATAATAATTTTCAATTTAACTTGATTATTCAATAAGCCCAATACCCATTTTACTTCCTGATCATTAACTTATATACACAAAAGTTAATTTTATTTGAATTTTCGGTATACATAAACTTAAATCTTCAATCGAGTTGACTGAAGCTGCTGATTTTAAAATAAATCTAGTGACTAAAAAATTCTTCGCAAAAATTACCTTTCCTCTAACTTTGAGCTCAAACATCTAACTATCCCCGGTATTTTTTGTACAAACAGTTTACACAAGACTCCAAACACGGAGAGTCTCTGCGCCAGTGAACAAAAATTATCATCCGAGTCTGGAGTGAATTTCGAAAGTCTTACCCGGCAAAGATCCTATCTTTGCAAAATTATGTTGTCGTAGCAACAAAGCCGACTTTTTCAATATTTTATTCATTATTACAGTAAGCTTAGTAGATTGCAGAAATCATTCATTTTTACTAAACTTGTAGTATATTACTTGTAGTATCCATACATAGACATATATTTTTACAAAATTATTTCATCCAGACTATAATTATTGCCCAATTACATAATTAGCGAGATAATTTGTAACGGAACAATAATGCAGACATTTTCATTTCAGTCCAGCATCGGTAAATGTAACTTATTCCAACTAGCGCGGGGCGCTTGACCAATTTTTCGATCCATAATGTTTAGGCACCAAGATTTTCGTGTACAGTCTGGTTACGCTTATCCACAATATCTAATTCTACCTAAATAAAGGAAAAAAAGGAATTTTACACACCAACCCCCAAAATCGTACCAATCAGCAAAATTGCTA